>MDKI01138405.1:0-32997 GCA_005239505.1 Nicotiana paniculata
CTACTATTTGTGCTAGGTAGCTTGGATCTCCTATTTGGATCACTAGGTCCCTCCCTTCCAATTTTAGACTCACGTTCAAGGTCTGTCCCATTAAGCCCCATTCCAGCCAAGATTGTGGTGCGTGGGTCGGTGAGATAGGCCTTGTGGTGAAAAATAGTGGGGCTTGGCGATGGTTCATGTGATTCGGGCGCGTCCAGACCATTCTCCTGGCCCTGGAAAGTCTCATGTCGTGGTGTTGGTTGTAGGGTAGTCTTGGCATCTTTAGTTGTGTATTAGTGTATGTTTCTGTCTTGTAGTGGAAGACTAGCTAGTATTGGGGAGGTATATATTTGGATGGGGTTATCCGCAGTTCTTGGGGTATGGTCTTTAGTAATTTGAGAACTTTGTCTTGTCCCAGGAATCCCTATATTTTGGTTATTAATGCTTGATTGACCCAATGTTGACAATGGTTGATAGGAGTATGTACTTTGGTCCTTTACTATCAGATTGTTTAGGCTACTTGAACGGGTGCTTTCCTTAGTTTGTGTGATCTTAATAGCAAACATTAATGAGGTATGTTGATTGGGAGTAGAGTTTGTAGGGTCTATGTCCATAATTATGCTATTGGTATCTTGGTTTTCTTGCACCGAGTTGACTAGAGTAGGAGACTTAGGGTCATTTGATTGGGTGGTGTTAATGCCTAAGGGATTATGTGAGTTAGTGCTTTGGTTAATGAGGGGTTGTAGTACTCCTATTTTAAACATGCTATTGTCCGAAGGGCATGTGCAAGGAGTTGGGTTAAAATGGTATGCTTTCCCTGGACTTGTTGGCAGCTTACTGCCTCCTTGATGAGTGGAGTACTCATTTGATTTCTGGATGAGGTTGTCGGGTGGACTTGTGGTAATATCCACTGGGTAACTCTTGCCAAGAGGCCTTGAATTTTTTAAGTTATTTGTTTGGTATTGGCCTCTGCATGGCTGGGCGCCGGGTCCCTGGTGTGCGGGTGTGTTGATGGTTTTGCTGGGGTCAATTTTGTTCCTTTGGGTTGTGCTAGGGTCAGTAGGTTTCCTTTGGGTTGTGCTAGGGTTTGGGATGGGAGGGTAGTTTTGAGGTTTTCTATTTCGTCTCTGGTGAGACACAATGGTCCATTGGTCCAGTGTTTGAGTTATTTTCTCAACTGGATTAACCGTGTTTTGTTTAGTCGCGCTAAAATTTTCTTGCGTATTGGGTTTTTGAACTTGATACGAGCATGTGTTATGGTTATGACCTAGACGGCCACAGCTTGTGCAAAGTAAATTAAACCCCTCGTAGGTAATTTTTTGCATGTGTTTTCCGATTACAATGTATGTTTTGAGAGGTTTTTCTATGAGCACCAGTACACAAAGACGTGCATATTTGCCTCTTGCCGCAGATTTTGTACATGCATCTATGCGTATTAGTTGACCCAGCTTTTCTCCTATTTTAAGGAGAATATCATAGTGATAGAATTCTGTTGGTAGTTCCGGTAGCCTTGCCCATATGACTGAGAATATTAAGGCAGCTTGCGATGCCACAAATCTAGGTTCCCATTTTCTCACTGTGAGGAATTGGTTTCCAATGAACCATGGACCCTCATGTAGGGCTTTGTTATAGTTCTCCTCCTTAGAAAATTTTACTAGGAAATAGTCATACCCTAAGTCCACCAGAGATAGGGGTTCAGTAGGTTTTCATATTGCATGGATTTTCTTCTGGAGGAATTGGTATCCTACCCTTCTTCCAAACACTTTGATAATAAGTGCGTTTGTCCAGTTTTTGTATATACGTTCATGTCCGAGGTGGTGATTGGGATGAAGAGGTCCGGGTTAGGATAGTTGTCCGTTTCATCTTCATGTTCATATGGGCTCATATCGTGTTGCACCTTTACTTGGCAAATATCCAAGTTATGGTCATTGTTTGCGATTAATGTGTCCAAAAAGGACGTCTTTTTTGCACCGTTCTGTTGGTTATTGATTCCTTCGCCTTTGCAAGCCCCATCTGAGTTAGTTTCCATGGTTTCCATGATTTCCATATGTGATGATGATGGAAACAGAGAGGGACGAGTAGGGGTGTGGGTTGGTTCCTTTGGACTAGGTTTCCCCCGGAGTTATTTGTTGGAAGGATGTTGCATTAGTTTTAGGAGGGAGTGATGTCCTCGTTTGAGAGATTACTTGTGAGCTCATTTGTATATGGGGGTTGGGAGAGTAGAGAGAGGGAGGAGCTTCTCACTCTAACCCATGTTGTCAATAATCCTCAATTACTTAGTAACTTGATACCTCTATAGTTATTAAAACTCACGTAAATATAATTGGGTGAAAATTATTTATGTCCCCTAAGTTTACTTTAAAAAATCAAACTCATCCTTTATTTTTGAAAAATTATTGTTCTCCTCCTAATATCAAAGTTGATTTTTAAAAGGCCTATTACCCTCTATAGTATTTATTTCATATTATTCTTCTTTAATATAATGATTTTCTTATATTTTAATTATGTTATCGATTTACATAAAAACAAAAAAAAAAACAAAAATTCGAAACCAAGAGAAAAGTGAGAAGTAATAATCAAGCATATAAGCAATGACAACATTCAATAATAAAATAAAAAAAATTGCTCATATCAGTAATTTTATTAATAGCAATCAAAACTTCATTTATTTAAAAAATTAAGAATAAAGGGGAGTTATATTGCAGGTTATAAAAGAATAATGGGTGAAAAACAAGGTAGATTTTATAATACATTATAAAAGTTATCTATTTATACTTACATGAATTTTTAATTACAATTTAGATAACAGTCAAAACTCAAAATTTTATATACACAATGGAGAGTAATAGAAATAGTGGAACTTAAAATAAAACACACTCACAATGATATACATTATGTGCATATAAAAAAAATAGAAAGATTTTGTATTTATAATTTGATTATTCTATTTATACTGTTACTGAACTAAATTAAATTGTATAATAAGATACTCCTATAACATTTATTTATAATACCATTTATTTGTAATTTAAAAATCGCATTTTCTAAACGCAACTTAATTAATGCATTTTAAGATTACGACTTATAAATCGCTTTTGGTTAATGTGACTTATAAATAGCTTTTGTGGACTTGCAAATTTCGCTTTTGCTTAATGCTTCTTATAAATCGCTTTTGTTGAGTGTGATTTAACTTATTTGCAAAACCCAAATAGTCATCCAACTAACCGTTTAAATTAAAAATAATCGTTGAAGGTATAATAAATATATAATATGTGTATTATATATGTGTAATCTATGTATCTAAAAAAGTAAAAAGTAAAAATGTCCGGCTATTTGTGTAAAGATACTTTTATTAAATGTGATTTGTAAATTTGAAAGACAAAGTTCAAAGTAGTCCGTTAAGTTTGGGTTTAAACTCAAATTCGTCCATTCAATATATGCTAGTACACCAATTGTCCTTATAGTTTTGAAAGGTAGTGAAACTGAGTAAAATTTACCATAACACATTCCGCCCATATATTATCAAGTCGAGATGGCATCAACAAAGATTGATTTGTAATGTATATGTCTAATTCATTTTATGTGATGATATTTGATTAGACAAAGTAAATTAATAAATTAAAAATTATGAATTTAAACATGTTATGATATTTTTGTAATTATAATATCATGTTAATATGAGTGAAGTGAGAAATCTCAAATTGATTGTTTCTAAATAAAAGATATTATTCTTTTTAAATAAACTAAAAAGTATGCATATAAAATGTTCATATTTCTAAATTCTGATGTATTCCTAAAGTTATTTTTGAAAACCTAAAAAAAAGAGACAATTAGCCTACTACATTACAACCATATACGTGACTTTATTTACGGGAGAAAAGTAAGTCGCAGCTGATATTTCTGATGCATACCATTTTCCATGGCGTTAGATGTAAAGGTTAGAAGACCTTTGTGGAGTAAATAAATTATTGATTTATAAGTTTTTCAATGCTAAAATTTATAAGTTTATCTCAAAATTATTGGTTTCCCAAAAAGTAAATAAATTTAAAAAGGAAACAACTTTTAGTACTTTAATTCATTTGTGAGATTGAAGAGAACTATTTCTTGATCGTTACTCGTTACTACTTAACATTTTTTTTTTTATTATTGTTTACCACTTTGACCGGTACTTGCTTTGAGACGGATACCCTATCATATGAGAAAGATAGAATTTCAATAGTAATTCACTGAAATATAATCAAATCAGTCGAAAAAGAATATTCCAGAAAATAGAGGCAAAACAGATGAAGAAGAGAGTTTGGTAAGTAGGGAATTATAC
Source organism: Nicotiana paniculata (assembly GCA_005239505.1). Taxonomy (NCBI): domain Eukaryota; kingdom Viridiplantae; phylum Streptophyta; class Magnoliopsida; order Solanales; family Solanaceae; genus Nicotiana; species Nicotiana paniculata. The sequence continues at coordinate 4,298 of MDKI01138405.1, forward strand.
AAGCTTTGCTGATAAATTTGCATTGTTGAACCGATGGTCTATTGGAAACAGTGTCTCTCTTTATCCTCACAAGGTCTGCGTACACATTACCCTCCCCAGATCCCATGGTGTGGGATAATACTGGGTATGTTGTTGTTGACGACAATTGCACATCACATGTGTTCATATATACATTAATTTTGAAATTTAACTGTATTATTGTATGTTGAATTTTTCTTTATTAGCTGTGTCCAACAGTTTGAAGGAGTAGTTTAATAACAGGACCTGAAAGTCTGAATAGCCAATATAAAGTATTAGATAAGGATGGGGTCTGGAGTCTGGACAATAAAGAAATAAAATCTTGTCACAAAGATGCCATATTCCTCAGCAGCAGCTTGCCGTCTTCAACAAGCATCTGATTCTGAAAGTATACACCATACAAAGTGGTTACTCAACATTGCAATTGAAAACTAAACATCACTTTTAGTTTTAGATCAACAAACATGAATCTTATCTCTCAGGTCTCTGTCCTAGAATCAAGATTTTCAATTTTAACTAAATATCAGGAGAAGATTAACTCTTCTGCCAAAAATTGATGAGCCATCTGAAAGTAGCCACATGATTGTTGTTGTACCAAGTAACAGTATTATAAAACCGTACAAATGTATAACAGGAATTGGATCTAACTTAAGTATAAATGTTTAACATGTTGGTTTCACCACACTAATTCCACTTACTATGTGCAACTCTAGTTATCTTCTAGGTGACTTAATAATATAAAATTTCTTTTACACTTCCACTCTATAGAAGTTAAACTCTATGCAAATTGATGCAATTACAAAAAAGAAGCGGCTATTAACCAGGGGTTAAATGACCAAAGTATAATCAGGAGCAGAAAAGGCAGAAGCCCTAAAATAAGGTATTGCAGGAGTTTGGAATGTTTTACAGGTGCAAGCTATTTTTCGGATCGGACGATGCTTTCCCCATAAGGCATAGCCGAACAGCTAGAGTTATATACCCTTTCCCAAATTTAGACATCTTCCACATCCAGTAACATTAGTGAGTTTATCACCAAAAGGGAAATAACTACACTGTCATAGCTTACGTTCATCGTAGAGGAATAACTTTTTTATGGCCTATACTTTGCTGGCATGAATCTGTTTATAGACAGTGCGAAATGGATAAGAAGGGATAGATTCTTAAAGATAGATTCCGACTCCACTTGAAAAAAATAAAATCAAAAGATGCCCAACTGGGAAGAGTTTCAGAATAAAAGCTTCCCTGCTCACGAGAGTGACTACTGATTAGACCTGGCAGAGTACATAAACCGACATCGGCAAAGAGTTCATCTTCAGAGAAAATGGGGTCAGGGTGGTCGCAAGATCAGGATTTACAACAAAATCAAGAACTAAGAAACACTTCACCTCAAAGCCACCATAATGATGCCGCCGTAGTCAATGAAGAACGCAGCAAGAGTATTCCACAGAGCAGCAAGAGTATTGAGACTAACAAGACAACGGAAGCCACCAGAGTAGTTGGATTTCCACATAATTACGAAGAAATCCTAAAAGAGGCAGATTCTTCTATTGACAGATCCTCCATGGACAAACTGTACGACCAGCTATATGCTGGAGTATTCTTGAACCAAAATCAAAAGGTAAGAAAATTTTGTCTCCATTAGCTTTAGTGTTATAGTCTAAAAAGAAAGGCTCTTTTTGAAAAGGTGGTCCCCCTTCTGAAAAGGAAATTCTTCGCTTATCAAGACTTCTTTATTATCCTATTTGCAAAAAGATTTTTGTTTAACCTACTTCACTAACTTTATCTCCATTTCTAAACCCCCTTTCATTTAAAGATTAACAAAATCTCCAACTTTTACCTTAACAGTTATGTTCAAACCAAATAGGGCACCCAAATTCGTTCAGAGTCATACATATCTTGATAGTGTTCTTCCTTGAGAAGGTTGTGTTACAAGCGTTATTTTGATGTAGATATACCGGCTCAAGTGTCCCTAAAAGCTATGTGGAAATATATAGACACTTTATTTTTTGAGAATGAGTATATAGATACTTTATGTTGTGCTCTTTACGTAAATTTAGCTGAGTTTAGAAGTCTGGCCTTCAAATTGACCCCAAGAGAAGCGTGTACTCTCTTGATTTAATGGACCAATTCTCATGTTCAAGTTCAACTAGTCAATTGAGCCTAAACACTTGAAATTATTGTTTTGCCCTGTAGCAATAATATCTACTGTTATGGCTAACTTAGCAGAACATCTCCACTTCATGCAGAAATACTGGGTCGATAAGAAGTCAAAGGGAAACTGTTTCATGCTGTATGCAAGAGACCTCTTAATCACTTGGGCAGAAAACAACCGTTTCTGGCACTGGCCCTTGGTACAGGACTCGAGGTAATATGAAAATGTTTCATTTGACAAAGAAAACCAGGCTCATTAAAGTTGAACTACAGTGCAAATCCAAAGCTTTAACTAGTCAGAAGCATCCTTTACAACACATAAGGCTGGCATAGAAGAATAATAATACTTAGGGCAGCCCAATGCACAAGGCATCAATCGTCCACGCAGGGTCGAGGGAAGGGCCTCACCCCAAGGGGTGTAATAATCCTTCCGTTTCATTTTATATGGTGTTTTATGACTGGGCATATAGTTTAAGTAAGAAAGAAAGAAAGACTTTTGGTACATACCAAAAATATCTTTACAACGTGTGGTTCTAAACATGCCATGATATTTCTATAGCTATAAGAGCATGTCATTAAAGATAAAATCAGAAGTTTAACGTTAAACAGTTTTCAAAAATAGAAATAAGTCATCCTTTTTAGAATAGACTAAAAAGGAAAGAGTGACATATAAAACAGAACAATGAGAGTGATGCCCTAAAACAGACTAAAAATCAGTAAACATGTGTTACCAAATGATAATCAGCATTCATCAGTTAAAAGTTAAAACTAACTAATACTTTTTAACTCTAAGATCACGTTCCCTATTAGAAGATATTCTAAACCAACACGTACCACATACTTAAAGGTTTCTGTAGTTGAAAACTACCAAACTAAAAAGGCCTGAAATGCTGTTTCTATCGTTTATGCAGTGATGTGCTTCTTCCAGCAGCAGAATTACTAGATGTTTGCTGGCTAGAAATCCATGGAAGATTCAACACAGTGAGGCTATCTCCAGGATTCATGTATGAGGTTGTATTTATTGTCATGTTAAAGGATCCTGCTTATGGATGGGAAAATCCAGTGAATCTTCGACTCATTCTCCCAGATGGTAGCAGGCAAGGGCATAAGGAGAATATGGTGGAAAAACCACGAGGAAAATGGATAGAAATCCCAGCAGGAGAGTTCATGACTTCAGCAGAGCAGAAGAATGGAGAGATAGAGTTCTCTCTATATGAATATGAAGGCGGGATTTGGAAGAGGGGGCTAGTCATCAGAGGTGCTGTCCTTCGCCCAAAAGCCTGAGGCTCTATAGCATACAATACAAATTTGGCATGCAGCTGCAGCTCGCCCAGTTGCAGTTTCTTTTTAGCTTTTTCATACTGATGTTTAAAATGATGAGCACTAAGCTAGCAGCAAAAAGCATGAGATAGTGTTCTTTCTTTTGCATATTTAAATTAAGATGCATGTGCCACATTTAGCAGCTATATCCTAAGCCTCAAACATTTGGCATTAAGCCTAGAACTCAATAGTATCAAGTGATAGATGTGTAAAGCCCATAGTTGACTTATCTAGGAAAAATCTAGCATAGGGTAATCTGTTATACTGGTAAGTAAATAAATCAAAAATAAAACTTCTTTTTCCCTAGCAGGGATAAAAACCTATGGGTCTGTAAACCTCCAGCCTAAATAAAGTAAATCTCTCAATTAAAACATTAGTTTGTGGTGAGTGTTTCCTAGATTACTGGGTTGTTGTTGTTGTTGTTGTTGTTGTTTCCTAGATTAACTAAATTTATCCTGTATGGGGATACATTTTAAGAGTAGTATTGCACTTTCTAAGTGACAGACAACATTTAATGGATACGTTTGCCAGTTCCACTACAACATGGAAATCTTTATGCCAAAAGAAGATGGAATCATAACATTTTGTTACTAGATAAAGTCGTAATGTGAAGGGGAGCCATGGCGTAACTGGTTAAGTTGTTGACATGTGACCAGGAGGTCACGGGTTCGAGCCGTGGAAACAGCCTCTTGCAGAAATGCAGGGTAAGGCTTTGTACGATAGACCCTTGTGGTCCGGTCCTTTCCCCGGCCCCACGCATAGCGGGAGCTTAGTGCACCAGGCTGCTGTTTCATAAAGTCGTAATGTGATTAATCAACTGATACTAGGGAAGTACCCTTACATGATATAGCAAGAAAAAGATCCATATCAATCTAATACAACAAAGATCTAATTGTTATTGGCCAATACTGAGCATGTTTTCCTAGATTCCTTGTAGCCTTCTGTTTGGACTTAATTGACTAGTTGCATTTCCTCTACAAATTCAATTCAAAAGTCAAAAACAGCCATTTAAAGCTCATTTTGACCCGTATTCCGATCTGTTTGAGGGTCAGCCCATAGCACAGCACAAAGTTTCTTGTAAGGAATAGAAAAATTGCTGGATGAAGAGAGTAAACTAGTCAGTACCACATCTTCAAATTCGATTTAAAGTATCTACCATCTTCACCAAAATCTTGGGTCACAGGGAGTTTGCCAAGGACCAGCTGGACTGTACATGCAATTGGGCTGGCCATCCCCCTATAGATTCCAAAGATACGACCAACGCCTTTATTGAAATAGGTCAAGTGTTTGACTAAATACCCAAGTGTGTGACCTAGTGGTCGACGAAGCGGTTTGAGAACCATGAGGTCTTAGGTTCAAATTCCATCATAAGCAAAAACACTAGGTGATTTTTTCCCATCTGTCCAAGCCTTAGTGGACAGAGTTACACGGTACATGTGCTGCTGCGAGGTACCAGGTACCCTTTAGTCGAGTACCCTATGGATTTAGTCGAGGTGCGCGCTAGCTCGGACAACACGGTTATCCGGAAAAAAAAAGGTGCTTGACTAATTAAAGCGTCACTTGTCTTGCAAGTCACTGCCGTGCAAATCAGTATTTAGCTTTCCACTTGTAATTACACACTTCATTTCTAGTTGGGGCACTTGAAACAAAATGTCTTCACGAAATTGTTTTGCACGATTCTGTGAGGTAGCTAGAATGTTCACTTGAGTTATTTCTGTCTAAATGACGCTTGTTCAAAATGAATTTTAGTTTTACAATGTGTTTAAGGCCTATTCAAAGGCAATACAAATTTACTGCATTTTTCATTCAATCGTTCAGCCTACAATTATTTGAAAGAGTCGGTAATTTTTCAAAATTCTAGTATTAGAAAGTGCATAGAGTTCGTTGGGACATCATAACTAGCACACACACAATCCAATAGCCTAATTCAGCCGGATAGCAAATTACAGCAAACAACTTGTTTACTATATTGTTAAAAATGTTAACCAGAATAACAAGAATAAATACAATAAAAATTGAAAATATCATTTATTCCATTGTCCATATCCTTTTACCTAAAAGATATTTTATATTAGATTACCTAATATCATTTGACCAGTTCCATACAATGATATGTAATATAGAAAATACAGATGCAAATACTGACCTAATCAAAATCTCTGTGCAGAGAATCTTTCAAGCAGGGCATTCTAAAGAACAAAATGGACGTATCAAACTTCTGTATGGTAATTTTCTGGCTTGAACCACACTGAGAAATCAATCCCTTTGCCCTTCAAATTCTCTGTTGCTGGACCAATTTTCTCAAGGAGCTGCGCATGTTAACAGAAACGACATTAAGCAGCTTGATATTTCCTTTAGAGAGTTACATGTTCTAATTTTTAACAAAAATTTAAAAGATTAAAAATATTTCCACCCTTACATACTTATACAAAATATTTTAAAAATTGACCTACTGGATTGGAGGTACTATGCATTATAGAGAAAGAAAAGCAGAACTGAAAATTCAAATCAACTCCAACCATATTCAGATGAAAAGCAGCTTGCAAGTTAATTCCATTTCAGTATAGACACAGACGACTGACCTTTGCATGAAGCAAACCATTGGATACCAAGACAGATCTATCAAATACTGAAAACTTTCCACCATCCATACATGAAACTGTCCCTCCAGCCTCCTCAACTATCTGCATGAAAGATACACCACAGTGTCAAATAATGACTTGAATACAACTTGTTAACAGTTCGTAAACAAGAAGAAACCACTTAGAGAAACTTGAGGAGGACAACATTTGAGCTAAATTCAGTTTCATGAGTAGATACCGAGGAGGTATTTCATTACTTAAGACGTTACCGACATGTGATACTTCAAGTTAAAAAGATGACCACCATTCACTTCTTCGATTCAAACCAACTCACTAATCTTGAATAATTTGAATCCAATGGGATCATTCTGAAACTTAGAAATGAGACAAGTTTTTGTTATAAATTGCTACAGAGGGTTCATTCTAACAAACAAACGTATCCCTGTTATAGGACCTTAACTCCTTTGTCTGCACTGCATTACTTATTTATAATACAATGGTTAGTTCTACTTATTTTTCATCTTTTCTTGAGTCGAGCATCTACCTGAAACAGCCTCTCTACCTCCACTTAGGTAGGGGTAAGGTTTTCGTACACACTACCTTCCCCAGATCCTACTTGTGGGATTACATTGGGTTTGTTGTTGTTGGTTAGTTGTACTTGCCCAAAAAAAAAAAAAAACAATGGTAAGTTCTGCTCCTTTTTCTATTTTGTTGGATAAGCACGCAGCATACTTCTCTCTTTAACCAAGTAAATCTTTTTTCACAAATCCATAAAGAGAAGGAAAACATGTGGCAAAGACCACATTTAACCCTTTTTCCATTAAAAATAGAAAAGAGAGAACCACAAGATATTATATGGAAAATACAACTAAATGATTGGACCTGTTAAGCATCAAACACTGCCTACTCAGCTATCTAAATTTTTCTCCAAACACAGGTAGAAGGAGTGTCTGAAATATATCGATGATAATGAAATCAAGAATACCAGAACTCCTGCAGCCATGTCCCATGGCTTTAAGCGATATTCCCAATATGCTTCAGCAATTCCCAAAGCAACATGACACATGTCCACTGCGGCAGCACCAAGCCTTCTCACACCCTATACAGAACAAGGCAGGAAGATAATTAAATTTTTTTTTGGGGGGGTGGTGATATGCAAGATTTTCAGATAAAGTTGCTACCCGGCTGACATCAGTAAAGTCCTTGAACAATTCCATATTGGTTGTCCATGGATCATCATGATCATATCCAAATCCAGTCACTAGAAGAGATTGTTCCACCTAAACACCCCTCAAAAAACGGAAAGAAGATTGACAGTAAGTGTACCTTTCATTTCGGAGCTTTACAAATGTAACACTATAGTCAATTTAAAACTTCAAAGTCAAGCCATATATTACCTCTTTGCCAAAAGAAGGTGCAAAACTAGCACAACTATCAAATAGTAAAAAATACACGTGCATGTAAATGGGTCTGGACACATAACAGGTCACATATAGCAGGTATAGCAGGTAAGTTCAACATTTACCCGATTTCCTAATTCAATAGGACAAGCAAGAACTGTGTTTATCGGATGCTATAAAAGTTACCATCAAACTCTCATTTCAAATCATCGATCTGTGGAAAATGGAAAGTAAGCTGTTTAACACATGCATATTAAAATTCTCACCTTGTCAGTTCCACTGACATGAATCTTCTCACCATTAGCAAAGGCTCCTTTGCCTAGAAGAAGAAAATTGCATGTCAGTAGTAGATCGTTGGAATTCGCAATTGAATAAATGATTTGTTATAGATAAACTTCTTTACCTGCAGCTGCAGAAAATATGCGAGTATTCCAACACATAGGGCCACCAACAAACTCAACCTATGAAGAAGCAGACATTAACAGTATTATGTTCCAGGCGAGGACTTCAGATGTCATATCAGAAGAAGAAATTTGGTGTCATTGATGGTCTTTCCACTTTATGGTTACCAATTTCGTTCTCCCAGTGTTTCTCCAGGATTCTATATACTGCATAGTAGCTACTATAAGATAAAAGCCACATGACCTTGGTTGGTCAGCTAATTCAACTCTTCAGTAGATTTAAAAATTAAGAGTTGCCTTGGATTAAATTATTTGATATTAAGTGCAACTAACACAAATCCTACACAATTATGGGTAGCTTCAGAAAGAAATCTTACAGCAACATTAAAGCACGTCGCATTTCAACTATTTTAGAATTGGTACAGTTCACTGTAAATTCCTTCCCCCTTTAATCTCTCAGTTCAGGTCCCTTACAGCTATGAATATAAAAATACTAAATTTCTTTTTTACATAATTCACCCAAGATAGTAAAAGAATATAACATATTCAATCTCTTAGCACTACATGATTTAAGTTGCTACTGATCATTCAAGCTTTTGGTTCTCTTCTTGCACATTAGATCGGAATCAGCTATCATAAGATTTCATAGACCAAGCTCACTGGATAAGAGACAGCGCTCTTCCACTGAACAATGGTGAATAATCCAAAAAGCACATCAGAAACTATCCTAGCATATACCACGGTAGCTGCAGCTGGCTTCCCTCTAAAAAGAACACCCACAGAGACTGCAAAGCTAGGATAGCCATGCGCAAAGTTTGTTGTTCCATCTGCAAGATAAAGTTGCCAATTAATATTTGTTCCTTATTGGTTGAGTTGTCTTTAAGATAATATGTGGTGCCATTGTTTCCAGTGGAGCAAATTTTTGTTGAACTCACATATGCAATATATCTATTTGTATGTGATAAGATGATTGTACAATGATAATATTAAGTAACTTTAGCAAAATTGGTAAGTTTTTGAAGCACATGTGGATATCTCACTTGATATAAAATATTTTTGCATATTTAGGAAAAGAACCCTCGGCGGGAATTGTGCAATGAACGTGCCAGGTTTTGACTAAACTGCAAGAAGTAATATCTAGATCTCAAGTTAAGCCATGATTCTCGTAAAATTGCAGCCCATGACACTTGTGAATACTTCAAATGGCTCATTTGGAATTCTTTGGCAAAGTTATGACCATTTTACTGAAGTTGTGCAAGTCTAAAATTATCATTCCAACTCCTCAACTGCTAGACCACGTTTTTGGGTGTTTATGGCGTTCTCAACTCTTACAGGAATTCAATATTATTATTTTTACAATGAAAAAAGGGGGAACTTCCAAGACCATAAAAGGGTAACAATCATTTTTCGAGGCAAGATCAGGCACAAGACAAAGAGCTTTTGAAGAGATTAGAGCACCTAATAGAGTTTCTTTCCTCCAATTCCACTTAGACATTGGACGTTTAAGAGATTCTCTATGATGTTCTAGACTCTTAGCACAAAAATTTTAATTTTCCAAGTTAGGATGAATCTTATCATGTAGCTTGGATTAATTTCTTTCTTGGTCTTTATTACAGATGGTTGAGTTGGTTGTTCAATTTTGTATCTAATTCTAATTGATTGACCATTTAGTCTTTTGTATATTTTAAGGGAGCTTAGGAAAGATTCTTAATTTAGACTGAGGATTGAAAAGCTTTTGATTTATACTAATCAAATAGATGAATTAGGTATGATTTGATTGCAGAATAGGGCTATACTTCAAAGGCATGGAAATTAGAATATCCTCCTTATCTTAATAACCATCAGAAATAGTTAAGAAGGTTAGCTTCACTTGACATAGGAATGTACCCTGAATAATTATGAACTCCGACATGGAAACTTACATTATAAGTAAGATCAAGAGGATAATAAAGATCCAAAAGAAGCAATTACGTGAAGTCAGAAACACAAGCTTGCTACCACAAGATTTTCTTTTAGCTACCTAGTTATTTTATTTCCTTTTTTCTTAATCAGTATTCAGTACTTTCCTATTTATTCCATTGTTTACTACTTCCACCCATTTCCAATTCTCAATCAATATGAAGCTAACATCAACTCAACTTCATCATAAGTCTTCGTAGGATGATGCTCAATATTCATAATCATCCATATATTAGTTGAGAAATTACATGCCTTTGCATGGTTAAATTTGCTAGTATAGTTGCCTGGTATTTAGGTTAATGAACTTGTGTATTTGTTAAACTAGAACTAGTTAAATGTGTAAGGGAGAGATCTAGTAAAATGCGACCCTTTCTAAATTAAACAACCTAGCAATTACAAGTTAAACCACTTGGAACCTTGATAATCCATATCTACTTATGGGAACCTACACAAGCTGTCTAACCCTAATAGACAGTTCTGCTATATGCATTGCTACTTTCATTGCTGTGGAAGCTAGAGATCTGTAGGACAAACCTAAAGGATCAATGCACCAAAGATAATCAGATGACGAATCCCCAATAATTCCTCCTTCCTCCCCAAGAATTAGATGATCTGGAAAATTCTTCCTCACTACTTCAAGGATAGCAACTTCACTACTTTTATCTGTGCTGCAATAAGTTTAAACAAACACATTAACCACTGCAACAACATGATGAAAGTTTTCGTGTAAAGAAATAAAATGAATAGAGCAACTAAAGTTTAGCTCATATAAGATCACCAAATTGTTAAAGCATAAGGTCAACCAATAAAGTGAGGCCGTAGACAGTCACTAACAAGGCATTGTCATATTTTAGTGTTAATTCAAGCATTGGTCTTAGAGAACGGGCGAATGTGCTTCCAGCAAGAAAAAAAAAGGAGCAGTTAACAACGATCACATAATGTTGGAAAGGAAAGTCAGAGAATATTTAATAGTCTAATAAAGAACTAAATCATTTCAATGGAAACATAAAAAAATAAAAAGGAAAGAAAATACTCTTTGTGACAAAACTAGACATAGTGACAATGAAAAAAGTAGATTCACTAATTACGGTGAATCATACAAGGCTCAGTGTTGTCACCAAAAACTGGAAACAACACTGCAACAAGAATGGAAAACCTCTCAGATATGGCCTTTGACAGCCTTACAAATCAACCTGACAGGCTGATACATCAGCGTGGAAGAAAAAGAAACAGAAGCACTATGTCAGCTTTGCTACAAACAAATAACCACCAGCAAAAGTAATACATAGTCTTACTCGGTCACTAGGTCAGTGAGCCCTTTATAGGTAACATTCCGAGGCTTATTCACAGCATCCATTACAACCTAAAATGAAATGAAAATAATGAGAAACAAGTCATAGAGTAGGAGCCAGAAAGATTATTTAAAGGCTAGATGCAGATGGGAGATAGAAAAGTGAAAGAAGAAACTGCAGGATCCTTTGCTTTGTCCATAAAAAGAAAGGTAAAACATCAATATTGCATGACCATAGTCAGCAGTATAATCTCAATGCACAAGAAGAGAGGACATAGGTAAACCTCAGAGAGAATAAGCAATATGATGGCTGAGGCCAGGATAAAAGGTAAGCAGAAAAGGGAGCACAAAGAAGGAAAACAAAATTGGAACAGAGATCCCATTAGAAAAAGGTGGAAGAAAGATCAATAATCAACCGGAAAGCTGTAAAGAACTAGAGGAAGTCTAAAGAGACCATAACAAGTACAAGACATGTTATTACATAAAAACTTCTGATGACTGCTAATTTATGGAAACATAACACATATGTATGTATTTCTGTACATATTTTTTGCCTTCTGATCGGTTACTAAACTTACCAGTCATCAACCTCATCCTAGATCTCCAACCCTTCAAGCAGGTCTTTCCCTTTTCTTGGCAACCAAATTAGTGAAGGCAATAACAATACAATGTGTGGTGAATGGTGAAAATATGACACACACTCCAATATAGAGTAATGGAGTTGTATTTATCTTTTCCCAGCATCCTAACTCCTCAGAATAAAGCTTAATATCATGTTCTTAAGCATCCTATTTATCCCTCTAGGTAACTACGCTGCAAGAATCCAAAAGTGGCACTCAAGTAGCAGTGCACTTAACCCCATCGCAAAATATGAATATATCATCCAAAGTGCACTCAGTTTGTTGAGATCTTGAAATTGGCGATAACCGCCTCCTACCACCCAGGGACGGAGCTACGCGGAGAACCCTTCGCCGAAATTATATTGTATATAAGGTAAAAAAAAATACATATATATGTATGTACGTGTGTGTGTATATATATATATATATAAAAGATGTTGAATTCTCTTAGCTTCTTCGCGTGTTTATTTTTCTTATTTTTTGAATCCCCTTGGTGAAAATACTGCTTCCGCCACTGCTTACCACCAGAAGAATAATTTAAGCATCACATACACAACACATACGTGCACGCACACAATATACACACACAAAAAAAAAAAAAAAAACAAATCCTTGTCTCTAATAGCTCAACAGAATGAAGGGTATGCTAATTAAATAAATTATCCAATGCACCAGCAAGAAAAAGACAGCACTTTGTTAACTAGAATAACTCAAATATCAAATCTTTAAGCAGAAATTTGCCAAGAACATAGAAATAAAACCATTAATTAAGGGGGAAACCTGAGCACCAGTCTTGGCAGCAGCTTCAACTACTTGGAGGAGCTCATTAGAGGGAATACTTCCAGTTGAGTCAGCACCAATCTTTGAGTACACTTTCTTGTTGTTACCCACCTCAGATAAAGCAGCCTTTGTACAAAATGCTCCACTTGTTTTGGCTCCAGTTGTACAAACCCCGTGATGATAAAACGCTGAATGTGTGCTAAAATTCTTGGCGAATGCAAGTTTAGGGAGATTACAAGGAAGAAGAGTTCTCAAAGGAGGAATAACTGTGGATGAAAGAAGACATCTTCCCATTTTCACAGAAAAGGGAGCCAACTTTTTTCACACACACACACAGTTATTCGTGCTGACTGCTCCTGCCTTCCACAGAAGCGTTACTGCTCGAGTGTTCTTGGATTTTTGTACGAAGGCATCTAATTTTCCTAAAAATTTATTTGTAATTTCAAGAATATGAAATTTTTTATCTACGGCCCTTTGTTGCATGATATTTTTCTTTGGTCCCTTCAATTATGAAATTTGGCACATAAAGTCTTTTTCTTTTAGAGTAAAATCTTTGATATTATAATTGTGAGAAAAAGTTCCAAATGGTCCTTAATGTATAGGATATGACTATTTTGGTCCTTAATATTTAACATTGAAAACAAAATAGTCCTTGATATTACCCGCTTAAAAAGGTTCAACCCTTTACCAAAAGAGCCAATCCCCTATCCATTAAGTACTCCAATAGAATAACTTGTAAATGCGCTTCGTGATTATTTAAAGAGTTACTGAATATACAAAATGATAAAGAATTCAATAATAATTTATATATTATTTCTCTTCTACAAGAGAAAGAAAATATTCATAACAACATATATTTGAGTTAATCATACGTTAATTCACCATTTGGATCATTAAAAAAGATTCTGAAGGAGCATTAGAAAAATAAAGTTTTCAAATCTAAATCTCATTTTGTAACTACTAATTATCATACAACATATTCCTCTAAATTTTGTTTCCAAGAGTTAATCTAAAGAAGTCAATCTCTGAATATTCAAGCTAAAAAAATATGACTTTAAATTTCAAACTCATGCATTCTTTAGAAAATTCAAAATTAATGGGGTCAATCCAACTCGATATTATTTGTATATCTTATTTTTAACGAACTTATAGACAATAGTCAAATTACCTTATTTCTTGATTTTTAACATGATATGATATTGTTCTTTTAAGTTTTAATTAGATAGTATAACACGATTCTCATTTAACTAAAGACCGAAGTCTCAAAGACTTCACAATAAATTTTTCTATAAAGAATGTAAGGCTTAACATGGTTACAATTTAGGAGCAAGACCTTTAGAAAATGGGGAGTGTATTGGTGGAAAAAGGGCATGACACGTGGGCTATCATCAAGGTGGCAGGGCATGACACGTGGACCATCAAAAAAGTGACATGTGGCATTTCTAATTAGAAGAGTTAAAGAATTCAAGAAGGCACTGGAGATACACCCCCGAAATTTCTAGGAAAGGAATCGGCACCGACAGTTGGGAAAGAAGATATAGGAGCGGAATGTATAAAGTCCATTATAGAAGGAAGATGCACGAATCTTTTATAAATAAGGAAGGGAAATTAGTATTAATGTTGGTAACGAAAAATCGTTAGTCATAAATGCTTATGTTACAATTATATATGGTAACTGATAATCAAGGCAATTAATGTCATTAACAGGCCCGAATTAAGTAAGTAAACCATTATAATTGTATACTCATATATAAGGACCTAGTCCTCATTTGTAGTGGCATCGGATGATTATTGAAATATATGCAATTATTCTTTACTTTATAAGGTTCTAACCGCAATTCAAGAAGTGATTATCAAGTTATTTCACATTTTCTTTCCTTGTCAATTATTTTCCATTATTTATTTTATTCTTCAAATTATTGAGAAGTGAAATAAATCTTGGTTATCAGTAACCCGATTTCTTCTTGATATTGACTTTGACAAAGAAATCTATTTTTTTGTTAAATAAATTGGTTCTGTTATCGGGAATCTGATAATATTTTCACTTTCCAAACTTCATTCTTAACGACTAACTATGTCAACCGCTAATGAGAACAACCAATTGAATCAACAAGGTGGAACTCCACCACATCACACGCCCACGGGATCACCTCAGAAATCCCGTGAAAGTTCACCTGAAAGGTCTGCTTCGCGCACTGATGGTCAACTCGGAGGCGACCAAACCATTGAGTAGGATGCTTTGAAGAAATTGATTGCAGAACATGTGAATGATGCACTGCAGGATTTTGTTAAAGGATTACCCAATGCAGCACAAACTCCTCCAGTTAATACAACAACTTTGGAGAACCCGCGTTCGGGACTTGATAACTCTGGAAGTGGAGAAATTCCCAATGAATCTCGCGATGGAGGGTCAGGTACACCAAAATAATTCGGGACATTCAAAGAAGCTATGCACCTTCGTTGAATGTTAATGAAAGAAAGCCCTTTCATCCTCTCCTCTTGCTCGACGAACCAACTTCAGGCCTTGATTCGTCCTCCGCAAGGAAGGAACAAGTTGGTTCCCCTTTCCGTCTTTCGGTAGCATAAAGAAAATAGATTCAAATTGACAAACTACCAAAAGAGTGAGAAAAAGGGGGAAAATGTATATTAGGCCATGTGCAACAAACAAAGTACACAGATAACACCGTACCCTCATAGTCCCGCCAAAGTCTTCCTACTTCTCCATTGTTATAATCAGATCCGAAAAATGAGAAATCAATCAAAATGGACCTGAATTGAATCATGACTATATAAGCTATTATGATATTAAGAGATTTAATATTGATTTAATTCGTGGGAGCGGACCTTTGATTTCCTTGGACCACGTAAGAATTCGTCATCCGATTAAATCTGCTTTTTCCTGGATGCTCTATAGGAATCGATCGGTATTACTTTCCTCCACCGATAAATGTTCATCCCGAGTCACAAGAGCAATCTCTTTTTTTAATTCTTTTTTCTTTTCGTTATGGTAATGCAATGCAAGAGGTCGGAAATCAGGTTATTTCTGATGATGAAAATGCAAGCCCCCCCCCCCCCATATTCCGCATATCTTGCTCATCCGACATGGCATGAATCATCGAACCTACACTCAGGAATAGTAATGCTTTGAAAAATGCGAGACTTAAGAGATGGAGAAATCGTCACTCAACAGCTCAAAGCTGACCGGTACAACATGCATTTCTTAAGGAAGGTGGAAAGAATTGATTCTCTCTCATGAGGAGCTCCAGCACGGTGTAGAGCTTAAAGAAAACACCAACCTCGCTACCTACTATAGCTACACTGGCCCGACCACAGAAAGATGACGCCCCCAGAGGAAGGCTATGGTCCAGATGGAGGCAGAGACTGCTGCCTACGCTAGGATGCATATGGACCCTATTATCCGTAATAATAAGTCTGACTATACCGACACCGACTCTATTGTGCTTGGTCATCCACTCCCTGACGAGTTGTTTTCTCCTTCTGTCTTAGGTAAGGGGAAGAAAGAATATTGGGGAACTCGAAAAAAGGATAGGCCCATTAACATTGACTCTTTAGATGATATCGAAGCGGAGTCCTCGCGGTAGTAGTCAATCCGATGTAGCTAGGCATTAGTAGACGAGTACCCATGAATATAGTAGCCCTATACAATAGACGGCAGTTCCATTCTAACTATATGTCTTGGGGCTTTCAAAGGCCTTCAAAGAAAGAAAGAACTGAACTCAAACTTTCCATTCTATATCGGACCCAGCTACTACTGAGAAAGTATCAGGAAATACGAAGATTCAAGAGGCAAGAAAGCGAGGCTGCTCGTGATAGGCAACACTTTAAGTGACTATCGTTCGACTCGGATAAGTCAAGTTCCTTCGGTCGCTTCGCTCAGGCGGTCTTCCCTTATCTTCCCTAACATTCAGAGTAGTTATGATTTGAGATGAGAAAGGAGCATCGGCCGAACGTAATGAATGAATAAGAAATTGACAACATAGGGAATCAATGATTCTTATTCGACCGAGTTCTAGCTAGAAAGATGTAGATTACACACCGGAGGTTGGTAAGAATTGAGGTTTGGAACCCTAACCTAAGTAGGCCTACCAGCGAAGCAACATGTACTTGTTTTTTCGCCATGCGGTTTAATCCCGATCACTCCCTCAAGAATAGGAGGAAATAATAGAGTGAATCCCTTAGAGAGTACTCCACCACGAGCTGCCAAAGCATGCTCAGTCAATCGTCAATATCCATCCCAAAGCTGACCAGTACAACCATGTATCACCCCGCGGGCTTTGTCGTACCCTGCCTACCTGTCCTGGCCTATTTGTACCTAGCTACAATCTATTGTTTCGTGGTATGGACCAAAGAAAAGGTTTTGTTGCTATCGACACCTACCCAATTAACCAAAAGTATAATCGATCGAGACCGAAGCTTCTGCAATTGTGGAATTACGTTCAAATAGAAAGCTTTTTGTCCAGTTCAAGGTACCCCGCTGGTTGTTGGAACGACGCAAGCCGGGCCGGGTCTCGATTCAGAAAGATGAAGGGCCCAAAAGTCTAAATAGGGGGTTACAAATTCCCCATCTCATTGGGGGCGAAAAACAAATCGACATCTCGATGTGATACAGTCCTTTCGATTTTAGCCGTGCTATGGTGCCGATAGATTCACTACTTCAGTGCCGTTATCGGACATTGCAGGATGAGCATCTATTTCTTGTATATCGTTCCACATCGAGAAGAGGGATGTGTACCTCCAGCAATAACAAGAATGGAACCATAGGCTCCTAGGAACTTTAACTAAGAAAGAATAAGAATAAGAAGAATTGCTTAAGTAAGGTAGTCGCTTCTTTTTTTCGGTATACCGCTCTGCGAGCGGAGGGCGAATGAACATAAATCTTCCTGAATATCATGAACATCCTTCTCCCCTTATCTCTGTGCGCGAGGAAGGTCTTTTTCCTTTCTCCTTCCATTGCTTATATGGTCGGCTTTCTTACCAGTCTGCCTCATTTTTCTTGATGGAATATATCAATGCCCGAGCGCTGCTACGCTCCTTTATTATTATTTTTTTCTCTTTCTGAAGTGAGTGAAGTCAAGCTAGCTTCAGCAAATCGGATATAAGCAATAGACCTAAATCCCCGTCCTTTTAGAAAGAGGATAGCGATTCTCTTCCAGTACTTTAATGTGGAGTTCATAGTTTACAAAGTTTAGTGCTAACTTTGCAGAAATAGCTGAAGGAGAAAAATGAGCGTATAGAGCAAATACCAGGTGTACCTCCCGTGATCAAAAGCGTGGATATTGACAAGTATTCACAACAACCCTGGAAGTCAAGTGCAACAACCTTGCCAATTCCCAAAAAAGTTTAAAATGCCTAATATTCCCCAATATGATGGGACTACTGGCCCTGAGATCATGTAATCGCGTTCACTACTAGCGTGAAAGGAAACTATTTAACCAAGCAAGAGATTTTGAATTAGTTTTGGTTAAAAAGTTTGGCGAAACTCTAACAAAATGAGATTTAAAATGGTATTCTCTCTTACCTAAATATTCCATTGATTCTTTTGTTGAGCTTGCAGATTCATTTATAAAAGCACATTCGGGGGCTCAAAATTTGAGAAAAGGATGGAAGACATCTTCAAAGTTAAACAAGGGAGTATAGAATTGCTCAGGAAATTCGTAGATAGATCCAATGAGAAAGAATGATGCTGCCGCGAGTACCTGATAACTGGGCGGCTATGGCATTCACAAGTAACTTGAACGAGAAAAGTTTAGAAGCCACGAGAAGGTCGAAAATTTGCGAGAATTTCGTGCAACAACTTGGAATGATGTATACAATCGATACAACACGAAGCTGCGACTAGAAGAAGATACGGTTGCACAGCCAAGGGTTGACGAAAGACCAGGTCCGAGATGTTCAAAATCAGAGAGAAGATCCGGTAAAAATGGGAACAAGCCTTCCATGGGACCCCCGGGGCGAGATTCTAGATCTAAACAAGGGAACGCATAATTTGATTCAAGACAAGGCAAAAAGACGACAGTTCTTCCTCCAGGTTAAAAAAGGAGCAGGATGCCCAAAGCAATGATTCTGGTACTCAAGCAAGAATAGGGGATTATAGCTTTAACATTAGCACCTCTGAACTGGTGGTTGTTCTAAGAGGGATGGGAGATAAGGTGCGATGGCCGAAAGAAATGAGATCAGATCCAAACAAAAGGAACCCAGATTTCTGATGCGAGTTTCATAATGATCATGGCCATAGAATAGCATATTGCAGACTTTAGCAAGGAGAGGTCAAACATTTATGGAAGCAAGGTTATCTTACCGATCTGTTCAGTGAGAAAGGGAGACAATCATACATGAAGAACATATAAGAACCCCCAAAGCCTTCATCACCAAAGAGAACAGTCAACTTCATACCAGGGGAGATGAGGTCAATGGAGTGACAAAAACAGCCGCAAAAAAGACATCAAAAGTTACTGTCACTCATGGAAAGCAAGTTTGCCAAGCTTGGATGGTGACAGTATAACATTTGACGATGAAGATGCAGACGACTTGATTCCTCACAATGATGCACAAGTAATATCTTTACTTGTACATTATACTAATGTAAAACGAGTTTTGATTGATCGAAGTAGCTCGGTGAACATCATTTTACTGAGGGTGATAAATTAAATGCAAGATAATGTTAAGGTCATACCAAAGGCACGGTCTTTATCTGGATTTGATAATTCAAGCGTTGTTATGAAAGGGAAGTTGTATTGGCCATATTTGTATAAGGAGTCATCAGAGATACGAAGTTCCAAGTAATAGACGCGGACATGGCCTATAATATAATATTGGGAAGACCATGGATTCATGCTATGGATGTTGTCCCGTCCATGTTGCATCAAGTTATCGAATTCCCTTCACAGTGGGAAATCCGGCAAATCCGTGGAGATCAACAGGCTTCACGAAGTATCAATTCAATAGTTGATTGCAAACACAATAGGCAACGGTGCAGATGCGAAATAGCAATTAAAGAGTTCAGTTAAGGACACTATTGTTCATGTCTCAACTGAAAACACTCAAGGGCAGACTGATGTTGACTCAAGACCTGATGTGATTCAAGAGCTAGAGAAAAATTAGAACATTAAAACAACAACGGAGGAGCTCGAAGCTGTAATAATATTTGTCCACTAGACAGACAGAAAATTTTACATCTGAGCAAATTTGAGGCTAGAAATGAAAGGTAAATTAATTGAGTTTTTACGTGCTAACGCATATTGCTTTGCGTGGTCGTATTCAAATATGGCAGGTATTCTACCAGAGGTGATGACTCATCAGCTAAATGAGGATCCATTACACCCAAATCAAGTGATCCAGGATGAGGTACAAAAACTTATGAAAATTGGTTCAATACGAGAGGTACAATACCCTGACTGGTTAGCTAATATTGTTGTGGTTCTAAAAAAATGGAAAATAGTGAGTCTGTGTAGATTATACTGATTTAAATATGGCTTGTCCTAAAGATTCATTTCTTTTACCACATATAGATCGATTAATTGATTCTACCACAACTCATGAGATTTTAAGCTTTTTAGATGCATATTCTAGTTACAACTAGATAAAAATGGACCCTCTAAATAAGGAGAAAACTTCGTTTATCACATACAAGGGGACTTGCTGCTACAAAGTCATGCCATTTGGCTTGAAAAATGCTGGAGCCACATATCAGAGATTGGTGACCAAAATGTTTCAGGAACACCTGGGAAAAACTATGGACGTCTACATAGATGATATGTTGGTCAAGTTAACACAGGCGGGGGGATCATTTTCAACATTTGTCTGAGACCTTCGAAATTCTCCGCAAGAATAACACGAAGTTAAACCCGAAAAAGTGCGTTTTTGGTGTGGCTTCAGGTAAGTTTTTAGGTTTTCTTATTTCTAACAGAGGAATTAAAGTAAATCCTGCACAAATCAAAGATATTGAGGAAATACCAGATATACTCACAAGCAAGAAAGAAGAACAAAGTTTAACAGACAGAATAGCAACTCCGAGAGGTTTATATCAAAGTCGACGAAAAAAAGTCTTAAATTTTTCTCAGTGTTGAAAAAGCAAATCACTTTGAGTGGACTGACAAGTGACAACAAGCTCTGAAATACTTAAATACGTATCTATCAAATTCACCTCTGTTAGCAAAACTAAAAGACGACAAAAGGTTGCTCATTTACCTCGTTGTGTCAGAAGTAGCGGTAAGTACGTTATTGATACGTGAAGATAAAGGTAAACAATCACTAGTATACTATGTTAGTAAGTCATTACTAGATGGTACTTGCTTTAGCTTTAATTATGACATCGAGAAAATTACGACCTAACTTTTAGTGTCATCCTATTTATGTTATAACTACTTTTCTGTTACATACCGCATTTTTGTACGATAAAGTTTTGTCGTAAGGTAATCGACGTAAGCTCGGGAATGAGATTATTTTGGAATTATAAGTATTATGCTATTTCAAACAAGAGATAAGTAAATTCGTGAAGGTGAGAGGGAAAGAAAATCGAAGAAAATGAGTTTCATCGAAGTTTGTCAATTTAGGATAAAATACGGCCCGAGCTATAATACCCTGTATTCATGGACTAGTGCCATACAAGGTACCACATGACCATGATAGTAAGGTGTATGATGTATTTAAAAGTGAGTAGTATTTTAAGTAATTTGAGATAATTCTTAAGTATGTGGATAATTGGTAATTATAAATTTTTAGTGGGACATTAACTAAATAACTAAGCTAATTAAGTAATTAAGATTTGGATAAGCCTAAAGAACCTAAACGTGGCAGCCATGAAAGCCAACAAATTTTGACTCATTAGTCACAAGGCAAAGTGTCATAATTTGGGCATTCTTAGCCAAGTCACCACACAAGTGGGGACCATCACCAAAGACATAAAGACCTCTCATAATTCATATTTCATCTTTATAAGATAATAGACAAAATTCAGCAAGTATCCAACAAGATTTACACCATTCTTTAGCTTTCTTACCATCAGAAGATGCAAGCTAGTGTTTGCTACAAGACAAATTTCAAAGATGTTTATATGTTTATGAGTTAATGGATACAAATTTAAATCAGAACATCAAATCCCCTCAAGCACTCACAAACGACCATTGCCAGTATTTCCTATTCCAGCACCATACCTCCCGTTCTTTTGCTAACGGATGGAGCTCTGAAGCTCAACTGAAACTTCACAACATAATATAGCGTGAGTTTTTGAAAATTTTAAGGAGTATGGTGTAATCTTTCTCAAGAGAACCGACTCAGGTATGTTAAGGCTATCCTTTCTTTCTTTTTGGCATGATCCAAATAATACAAATGAAACGAGCAAAATACGCAAATTTCATAAATAACTCTATTCATAGAAATACTAGGGGTGTCTATATTTTTAATTCCCCATGTGAATCATTATTATATCTTCTATTCATGGGTTTCAGAAAAATACGTATTTGATAAAGTTTATCCAAAAGGTATATTGATTTTTATGGCATTCCGAGAAAATCTTATTAATGTATTTCTTACGCATTTCATGCATTTATACATGTACATTGACCCATGACCAGATGGCGTTATATACGCATATATATATGTATATGGGATATGGGAAAGGTTATGGCGTTATATACGCACCACCACCTGATCAACTAGTATACGTTGATGATTTTGCCCACAGTGACCGAGATGATATGATGGGATGCCCTCAGAGTCCTGATGATGTTATGAAACATGTACCTATGCACGACATGACATTCATACGCATATGCATGACACTATAATTATTTCACGATTTACAAAGTTATCCAGACTTACAGGTTGAGTCATTTACTCTATATTTCTTCTATGTTTGTTATGTACATATTTATGTGCCTTACATACTCGGTACATTATTCGTACCGACGTCTCTTTTTCCTGGGGACGCTACGTTTTATGCCCGTAGGTCCCGATTGACAGGTCGGAGCCCTCCAAGTAGGCTATTAGCTCAGCGGAAGATGTTGGTGCGCTCCATTTGCTTCAGAGTTGCTTGTTTAGTATGGCGAGACTCTGTCCCGACCTTTATAAAAATTATGTATTCTTAGAGGCTTGTAGATGGATGTCATGTACGTAAAAGATTGTATGGCCTTGTCGGCCTATATTCAGTATACGAGTGGTTATTTTGGTCTTATAGGCCCGTATGTCTTACGTATAAGTTAGTATCACATGTTGTATTCTATTTATATCACGATACCCTTCCGGATCAGTTATCTATGATAGAATGACATGAAAAGATACGTTTTGTTGGTACTCGGTTGAGTAAGTTACCGGGTGCCTGTCGCGGCCCATCGATTTGGATTGTGGCAAAAGTAGTATCAGAGCAGTTCTGTCCTAAGGAGTCTACAAGCCATGTCTAGTAGAGTCTTGTTTATGGGTGTGTCATGCACCACACTTGTAAGCAGGAGGCTACAGGGAATTTAGGACTGTCACTCTTTCTTCTTACTCTAGATCGTGTGGTAGAGCTCGGTTGTAAGAATTCAATTTTCCAAATTCTCTCTTATTCATAATACGACTATGCCTACATCTAGAAAGACGGTTGGTAAGGGATTGAATGTGGTTGTGGAAGAATTGAGTCAGAGGAACTCGATTTTTGCATCATGCTTATGATGAATGTAAGGTATCCAGCAGAACACGAGGATACTAAGACGTGCAAGCTTCTTGATAAGGATCCCTAAGGGAAGAATGCCTATCCACTTTTATGATAAAAAGGAAAAAGAGAATCGAAAAGTAGACATAAGTTCCAGCAAGTAACAAAAGCAAGGTGAAAAATGATACGAGGTACCCAGTTAATGAAGATTATCGGTATTTTCAATTCAGGCAGAGGAATATAAGCCTTTTGAGTTACCTTCAACAGTAACAGAGGGATGTACAATTGGCTACATCGATCTTAGTTATGCCCTATCGGAGCTAACATATATGGTTTAAGATAAGAACGGGATATCAGGATCCGGCTGGGGTTAGAGTAAACCAAAATGGTGAATGGATTGTTTGTGTTAGTTGACATTTCTGAAGAATATTACAAATGTGCTAATAGATCTTCTGGTGAGACACCAAGGTGATGCCCTCTAGAATATTACAATTAGATGTGAACACTAGCATGATAAAAAATTCCGAAGATAGCCACTGAAATCCTGGAATGGATAAATATTACCTTAGTGTGACTCTAGTCCCTAGTGGAGCAAGGACGTTGAGCAACCGGAAGAGCCGATGAATGAAGCAAGGAGAGCTAGAAGCAAAAGAAGGTCTTGTTGAAGTTTTCACAAGAAAAGGATAAGCATGACTATTAGCAAAGTAATGAGAAGAGAGATAAGGAAAAATTATGAGTAAGATATGACACATGGATGACAACGGTAGATCAAAAGATGACAATATTGCAGAGTCGATATCCAAGTGAAGGAAAAGACAAGAGGTGACAGGACTTGAGACAATAAAAGCGTATAGACCAAAAGTCATATCCTCATTTCGAGAAATGAGTTGGTGAGTCCAATGTGATTACCAGAACAAAAATTTAGACCGCCCGAGTAAGAGAAATCAGCATGGGCTAGTGAACAAGATAAACTGAACATCAATTAGGGATCGAATGATGTGATAATCGTTGACATCAAGAGAATTTCAAAGATCGCATTCCAGCAATAATAAAATGGAAAACATAAGAAGATTCATAAGAAATTCAAAGAAAGGTCATTTAGGAAGACGCTTCCCTAAAGCAAAGAATGTGAGCAAAGTTAATCTTAAGGGATTGTATGTGCCAGTTATACTAAGTGTCACCCTCGCTAGTAAGGAATTTTGTTATCCTTGGTACAGAAGGATTACCGCAAGGTGAGTAAGGGTCATCGATGATGTGAACAGATGCCAAAGATGAAAAGGTAAAACATCTACAGGTATCGTCATAGTGCTAAATCTTAGTAATCCCCTAAAGGGGGAATATTGACCGATATGGCAGTAAGTCAGAATTAAGTGGTTGTAGTAATTATGGAATGGTAAAGGAATAATGCGATAAAAACGAGAAAGGGATGAGATTTCACTTATTCAAGTCCTACTGATATGCTATGATTCCAGAACATTATGTAAGCATGACGTCAAGGAAAGGAAGTAAGGCTTCCATCCCTGGATGTTTTTGATAAATAAGGAGCCAGTGCGAGAGGTAAGGTAAGACAAAGGGAATAACCCAAGAAAGATTACTCGGAATATTGATATGAGAATGGGCCAACAAGTAGTTAGTAGTTGATTCAGGAAGAGCCCAGTTATGGCTAGACAAGAGGATAAAAGATAAATCAACAAATCAATGCAAGATAAACGTAGGGAACCCCAACATGGGGAATTCAGTCTCGCAGTTATGACATTATAATACTTGAGATATATTCATATAAGAGTTGGTGAAGTTAAAAAGGTGCCATATGAGTATTACGAAAATAAAAGAGAATGCCACTGGGAAAATAGTCGAAATATCAGTTTAGAAGCAACCCTACAAGTACAAGGGCACGGAGGTAAGCAACTACGGATAATTATAGGCGATGAAGGACATCAAAAATTCCGTCGAGTATAAGACGTAATAAGTTCGCAGCTTTATGAGAGTCAGAGGATCCTCCCTAAGTGCTACAATGGAAGACTAGTTGAGAAAATAAGGAATAAATCTTCAACCTAAGCACAGTGCCCTAAATAGGAAATGGCCGTGTAATAATAGTCTCACTACAACGTTGTATGCACGCTATAAAAAAAAGTGGCACCTATCGCGGCTAACAAACGGGAAATATAGTCAAAAGTAATATTCGAGATCACATGAATTGCACGAAAATTCTGGCATGCGTGGGAACTAAGATAAGCTAAGTATGCACACAACAAGGGGGCAGAAGACCAGGAAAAGTAATAGCTTACGTTAAAGAAAGTTGAGAAGGAACGAAAGGAACTATTCGATCAATAATCCAGAGTTAGTTACGTTATGAATGCACTTAAGGTTTCAGAGTATTATCCATACAGTATATATGTTGACAATCATACAGCCTTAGAAGATTTCGGTATAAGATAAAAGAAAGAATTAAGCCTAGGTCATAAACAAAGGATTGAATTATTAGAAGATTGTATCCGGGATATTCCATAGCATCCATGTAAGGCTAAATTAATTAATAATACCGGGATCCACATATCGTAAGATAACTTAAGCCTACATAAAGGCTGATCAGAAGAAAGAGGAAACTAAAGAGCTACAATAACGAAATAAATTAAGAGTCTGATTATTGGACCCAAAAAATTATAGAAATCGTGATTGAGAATATTGCAGGATCACTCTTAATATCATAGGTACGAGAGAGATAGTACAATAGTCATATTCTATAATGGTCTACGATAAAGACAGTTAGAAGAGTATCCACCTCATAAGAAATCAGTATGAAGCTCCCACCGAATTGTGTATACACTAGAGGTGCAAGTATTATAATAGAGCTTCAAGTTATGGACGTGAATTATATCTATATGGGAGGAAGGTCATGAAAGAGATAGAAGATACGATGCAAGATTTTAAGGCAAGTAAGGTAAGGGTGAACAACATACGAGATACTCAGGTGCAGAAAATTATGAATAATCCATACTTCAGGTAGAGGTCTAGAAGCGTTGGGATTCAGTATCCAAGGAGGATAGCGGTATCATTAGTGGCATATCATCCAGCCTATGGTTCCTAGCTACCGAGGGATCTAGTTGAGAGAGTAAAAGAAGAGTTAGAGACGATGTGATGTCTCTCTCGATGTTCCAGAAAAACGTAAGAAAATTGGTCCCAAGCTAAAGTATGACAGAACGACTAGGTCTTAGAAAGACATGAGTAAGTATAAGAAAAGTGCAAGTAAGAAGGTGACGGAAATGGATGAGTCCTCGGGATTAAGCCCGTGAATACAAGGAAGCTGATGGTTTCTCTAAGTTATAGAAAGCTCAGTATAGCCGGAATAAACTCAAAGGAGTTATTCATCATAAGTAGCATTTAAAAGAGATGGAATGCTGCCCAAGGGTGTAATTATGGTACATAAAGGATGACGTTTGGGCCTTCAATTAAGTAATTATTTGAAGAAAGGGATTCATGAATTGTACAAGATTAATTTACCCATGTAAGGTAAATCAACAATGGATGGACAAAATTCACAAAGTATGAGATGAGATTAGGTCGTCATTCTTAAGATGAACAGTAACGAGGGAGCATTACAAGACATAGATTTATATATATAGGATAAGCAAGGAGAGTAACCTAGAGTTTGGTAGAAAAACTTAGTAATGATAAATCAAAGTAAGAGTTATGGCAGTAAAGTCATACAGATGGATAAACAGATCTATGAAATAAGGTATAACAATATTCATAAGTTCAACAAAGCACCGAGCGAAGAACTTCTGTATACCTATAGATACCCAGACAGACATCTTGTCAAGATCTGTATATGTTTACAAAGTGAGGCATAGAGATTGGCCAAAAGTTGGGGGGAAATGGGAGAAGAGTTGCATAGGTACACTTACAAGGTCAAAGTCGTACAAGCTGCATGATAGAAGGTAACAACAGTTACAAGATTGGAAGGATTTCGACCATAAGTCATGGTGTGAGAAAGAGGCCTAAAAGGGGGAATGCCTTGGCCTTTGGAATTATTCACAGAATAGTTGCTTAGATGGCAAGGAGAGTACTCAATTATCCGGAAGGCATAAGTCATAAAAATGATAAGTGCATCTGTCAACATTTGAGGGAATGTTCCAAAGGGAGGAATGATGTTACATGCGGTATTTTTGTACGTTAAAGTTTCGTCGTAAGTTAATCGATGTAAGCTCGGGAATGAGATTATTTTGGAATTATAAGTATTATGCTATTTCAGACAAGAGATAAGTAAATTCGTGATGGTGAGAGGGAAAGCAAATCCAAGAAAATGAGTTTCATCGAAGTTTGTCAATTTAGGATAAAATACGGTCCGAACTATAATACCTCGTATTCATAGACTAGTTCCATACAAGGTACCACATGACCATGATAGTAAGGTGTATGAAGTGTATTAAAAATAAGTAGTATTTTAAGTAATTTGATATAATTCTTAAGTATGTGGATAATTGGTAATTATAAATTTTTAGTGGAACATTAACTAAATCATTAAGTAATTAAGAGTTGGATAAGTCTAAAGAACCTAAATGTGGCAGCCATGAAAGCCAACAAATTTTGACTCATTAGTCACAAAGAAAAGTGGAATAATTTGGGCATTCTTTAGCCAAGTCACCACACAAGTGGGGCCCATCACCAAAGACATAAAGACCTCTCATAATTCATATTTTATCTCTATAAGATAATAGACAAAATTCATCAAGTATCCGACAAGATATACACCATTCTTTAGCTTTCTTAACATGATTTACATAGTAATATTCACTTCCATCAGAAGATGCAAGCTAATGTTTGCTACATGACAAATTTCAAAGATGTTTATATGGTTTATGAATTAATGGATACAGATTTAAATCAGAACATCAAATCCCCTCAAGCACTCACAAACAACCATTGCCAGTATTTCCTATTCCAGCACCATACCTCCCGTTCTTTTGCTAACGGATGGAGCTCCAAAGCTCAACTGAAACTTCACAACATAATATAGCGTGAGTTTTTGTAAATTTTAAGGAGTACGGTGTAATCTTTCTCAAGAGAACCGGATCATGTATGTTAAGGTTATCCCTTCTTTCTTTTTGGCATGATCCAAATAATACAAATGAAACGAGCAAAATACGCAAATTTCATAAATGACTCTATTCATAGAAATACTAGGGGTGTCTATATTTTTGATTCCCCATGTGAATTATTATTATATCTTCTGTTCATGGGTCTTAGAAAAGTACGTATTTGATAAAGTTTATCCGAAAGGTATATTGATTTTTATGGCATTCCGAGAAGATCTTATTAATGTATTTCTTATGCATTTCATGCATTTATACATGTACATTGACCCATGACCAGATGGCATTACACACACACACACACACATATATATATATATATATATGTATATGTGTATGTATATATATATATATGTATATGTATTATACACATATATATACATATATACATATATACATATATATATATATATATATATATATATATATATATATAT
>MDKI01178674.1:0-23526 GCA_005239505.1 Nicotiana paniculata
CTTCGTACCACGGCGTCCGGCTTGGACCATGGCAGGTGATAATACATGCACAACTAGCGCAATACGAGTTTAATTGCCATAAATGCCAAATAATGTAACTTGATCATTTCGAAGCGTTGGTTATGGTTCCTAAGGTCATATTTGATGTCCCGGACAAATATCATGCGATCCAGTACCGGATCTGTACCTAGGCGTCCGGCCTGGACCATGGCAGGCGATAATATAGGCACGACTGGCGAAATCCGAGTATAATTTCCATAAAATGCTAACAAATGTAAGTTGATCATTTTTAAACGTTGGTTATGGTTCCTTTGGTCATATTTGATGTCCCGGATAAATATCATGTGATCCGGTACCAGCTCCGTACCAAGATATCCGACCTGGACAATAGCAGGCGTTAATACAGGTACGACTTGCGGAATTCCAGTTTAATTTTCATAAAATGCCAAAACATTTAACTAGATCATTTTGAAGCGTTGGTTATGGTTCTTTGGTTTGTATTAATTTCCCAGAAAAATATCATGCAATCCGGTACTGGTTCCGTACCAAGGCGTCCAGCGTGGACAATGTCAGGCGATAATACAGGCACGACTGGCGGAATCCCGGTTTAATTGCCATAAAATGCCAAAAAATGTAAATTGATCATTTTGAAGCGTTAGTTATGGTTCCTTGGGTCGTATTTGATGTCCCAAAAAAATATCATGCTATCCGGTACCGTCTCCGTACCAAGGCGTCCGGCCTGGACCTTGGCAGGCGATAATACAGGCACGACGCAGAATTCTAGTTTAATTTCTATAAAATGCCAAAAAATGTAACTTGATCATTTCGAAGGGTTGGTTATGGTTCTTTTGGTCGTATTTGATGTCCCGAAAAAATATCCTATTATCCGGTACCGGCTCTGTACCAAGGCGTCTGGCCTGGACCATGGCAGGCGATAATACAGGCACGACTCGCGGAATCCTAGTTTAATTTCCATAAAATGCCAAAAAATGTAACTTGATCATTTCGAAGCGTTGGTTATGGTTCCTTGGGTCGTATTTAATGTCCCGAAAAAATATCCTATTATCCGGTACCGGCTCTGTACCGAGGCGTCTGGCCTGGACCATGGCAGGCGATAATACAGGCTCGACTGTCGGAATACCAGTTTAATTGCCATAAAATGCCAAAAAATGTAACTTGATCATTTCGATAACTTGATCATTTCGAAGCGTTGGTTATGGTTCCTTGGGTCGTATTTAATGTCCCGAAAAAATATCCTATTATCCAGCACCGGTTCTGTACCAAGGCGTCTGGCCTGCACCATGGCAGGCGATAATACAGGCACGACTGGCGGAATACCAGTTTAATTGCCATAAAATGCCAAACAATGTAACTTGATCATTTCGAAGCGTTGTTTATGGTTCCTTGGGTCTTATTTGATGTCCCAAAAAATTATCCTATTATCCGGTATCGGCTCTGTACCAAGGCGTCTGGCCTGGACCATGGCAGGCGATAATACAGGAACGACTGGCAGAATCCCAGTTTAGTTGCCATAAAAAGCCAAAAAATGTAACTTGATCATTTCGAAGCGTTGGTTATGGTTCCTTGGGTCGTATTTAATGTCCCGGAATAATATCATGCTATCCGGTACCGTCTCCGTACCAAGGCGTCCGGCCTGGACCATGGAAGGTGATAATATAGGCACGACTAGCGGAATTCGAGTTTAATTGCCATAAATGTCAAATAATGTAACTTGATTATTTCGAAGCATTTGTTGTGGTTCCGTGGGTCGTATTTGATGTCCTGAAAAAATATCATGCAATCCGGTACTGGCTTCGTACCACGGCGTCCGGCTTGGACCATGGCAGGTGATAATACATGCACAACTAGCGCAATACGAGTTTAATTGCCATAAATGCCAAATAATGTAACTTGGTCATTTCGAAGCATTGGTTGTGGTTCCTTAGGTCATATTTGATTTCCCGGAAAAATATCATGCTATCTAGTACCGGCTCCGTACCAAGGCATCCGGCCTGGACCATAGCAGGCGATAGTACAGACACGAATGGTGGAATTCCAGTTTAATTGCCACAAATGCTAAAAAATGTAACTTGATCATTTCGAAGGATCGATGATGCTTCCTTGGGAGGTATTTGTTGTCCCGGAGAAATATCATCCGATCGGGTACCGACTTTGTACCAAGGCGTCCGTCCTGGACCATGGTAGGGGATAATACAGGCACGACTGGCGGAATTCCAGTTTAATTGCCATAAAATGACAAAAAATGTAACTTAATTATTTAGTAGCATTGGTTATGGTTCCTAAGGTCGTATTTGATGTCACGGAGAAATTTCATGCATTCCAGTACCGGCTCCGTACTAAGGCGTCCGACATGGACCACAGTAGGCGATAATAGAGGCACGACTGGCGTAATTCCTTTTTAATTGCCAAAAAATGCAAAAAATGTAACTTGGTCATTTCGAAGCACTGATTATGGTTCCTTGGGTCGTATTTGATGTCTCGGACAAATATCATGCGATCCGGTACCGGCTCCGTACCAAGACGTCCAGCCTGGACCATGGCAGGCGATAATATAGGCACGATTGGTGGAATTTCGGTTTAATTCCTATAAAATGCCAAAAAATGTAACTTGATCATTTTGAAGCGTTGGTTATGGTTCCTTGGGTCGTATTTCATGTCACGGAAAAATATCATGTGATCCGGTACCGACTCCGTACCATGGCAGGCGATAATACAAGCACGACCGGCGGAATTCTATTTTAATATCCATAAATTCCAAAAAATGTAACTTGATCATTTCAAAGCGTTGGTTATGGTTCCTTGGGTCTTATTTGATGTCCCAGATAAATATCACTCTATGCGGTACCGGCTCCGTACCAAGGCATCCAGCCTGGACCATGGTAGGCGTTAATACATGCACGACTTGCGGAATTCCAGTTTCATTGTCATAAAATGCTAAAAAGGTAACTTGATAATTTAGAAGCATTGGTTATGGTTCCTAAGGCCGTATTTGATGTCCCGGAGAAATATCATGCGTTCTGGTACCGGCTTCGTACCAAGGTGTCTTGCATGGACCATTGAAGGCTATAATACAGGCACGACTGGCTAAATTCCATTTTAATTTCCATAAAATGCCAAGAAATTTAACTTGATCATTTTGAAGCGTTGGTTATGGTTCCTTGGGTCATATTTGATGTCCCGAACAAATATAATGCGATCTGGTACCGGTTCCATACCAAGGCGTCCAGCCTGGACCATGGCAGGCGATAATGCATGCACGACTAGCGGAATTCCAGTTTAATTTCCATAAAATGCCAAAATATGTAACTTGATCATTTCGAAGCGTTGGTTATGGTTACATGGGTCGTATTTCATGTCCCGGAAAAATATCATGCTATCCGGTACCGGCTCCATAACAAGGCGGCCGGCCTGGACTATGGCAGGCGATAATACAGGCACGATTGGCGGAATTCCAGTTTATTTGCCGTAAAATGCCAAAAAATGTAACTTGATCATTTAGAAGCGTTGGTTATGGTTCCTTGGGTCGTATTTTATGTTCCGAATAAATATCATATTATCCGGTACCGGCTCTGTACCAAGGCGTCCGGCCTGGACCATGGCAGTCGATAATACAGGCACGACTGGCCGAATCCCAGTTTAATTGCCATAAAATGCCAAAAAATGTAAAGTGATCATTTCGAAGCATTGGTTATGGTTCCTTGGGTCGTATTTGATGTCCCAAAAAAATATCATGATATCCGGTACCGTCTCGGTACCAAGGCCTCCGGCCTGGACCATGGCAGGTGATAATATAGGCACGACTAGCGGAATTCGAGTTTAATTGCGATAAATGTCAAATAATGTAACTTGATCATTTCGAAGCGTTGGTTGTGGTTCCTTGGGTCGTATTTGATGTCTCGGAAAAATATCATGCTATCTGGTAACGGCTCCATACCAAGGCGTCCGGCCTGGACCATGGCAGGCGATAATACAGGCACGAATGGTGGAATTCCAGTTTAATTGCCAGAAAATGCTAAAAAATGTAACTTGATCATTTCGAAGCGTTGGTTATGGTTCCTCGGGAGGTATTTTATGTCTCGGAGAAATATTATGTGATCGGGTACCGTCTTAGTACCAAGGCGTCCGGCCTGGACCATGGCAGGCGATAATACAGGCACGACTGGCTGAATTCCAGTTTAGTTGACATAAAATGCCAAAAAAAGTAACTTGATCATTTTGTAGCGTTGGTTATGGTTACTTAGGTCGTATTTCATGTCCCGGAAAAATATCATGCTATCTGGTACTGGCTCCGTACCAAGGCGTCCGGCCTGGACCATGACAGGCATTAATACAGGGACGACTAGCAGAATTCCAGTTTCATTGTCATAAAATGCCAAAAATATAACTTGATCATTTCCAAGCATTTGTTAAGGTTACTAAGGTCGTATTTGATGTCCTGGACAAATATAATGCAATCCGGTACCGGCTCCGTACCAAGGCGTCCAACTTGGACCATGGCAGGCGATAATACAGGCACGACTAGCGAAATTCCAGTTTAATTGCCATAAAATGCCAAAAAAATATACCTTGATCATTTCGAAGAGATGGTTATGGTTCCTTGGGTCGTATTTGATGTCCCAGAAAAATATCCAGCTATCCGGTACCAGCTCCGTACCAAGGCGTCCGGCCTGGACCATGGCAGGCGATAATACATGCACGATTGGCAGAATTCCAGTTTAATTGCTATAAGATGCCAAAAAGTGTAACTTGATCATTTCAAAGCATTGTTTATCGTTTCTTGGGTCGTATTTGATGTCCCGGATAAATATCATATTATCCGGTACCGGCTCTGTACCAAGGCGTCCGGCCTGCACCATCGCAGGCGATAATACAGGCACGATTGACAGAATTCCAGTTTAATTGCTATAAAATGCCAAAAAGTCTAACTTGATCATTTCGAAGCGTTGGTTATGGTTCCTTGGGTCGTATTTGATGTCCCGGATAAATATTATATTATACGGTAACGACTCTGTACCAAGGCGTCCGGCCTGGACCATGGCAGTCGATAATACATGCACGACTAATGGAATCCAAGTTTAATTGCCATAAAATGCCAAAAAAAGTTAATTGATCATTTCGAAGCGTTAGTTATAGTTCCTTGGGTCGTATTTGATGTCCCAGAAAAATATCATGCTATCCGGTACCGTCTCCGTACCAAGGCGTCCGGCCTGGACCATGGCAGGCGATAATACAGGCACGACGCAGAATTCTAGTTTAATTTCTATAAAATGCCAAAAAATGTAACTTGATCATTTTTAAGCGTTGGTTATTGTTCCTTTGATCGTATTTGATGTCCCGAAGAAATATCATGCGATTCGGTACCGGCTTCGTACCAAGGCGTCCAGCTTGGACCATGGGAGGTGATAATATAGGCACGACTAGCGGAATTCGAGTTTAATTGTTATAAATGCCAAATAATGTAACTTGATCATTTCGAAGCGTTGGTTGTGGTTCCTTGGGTTGTATTTGATGTCCCGAAAAAATATCATGCTATCTGGTAATGGCTCCATACCAAGGCGTCCGGCCTCGACCATGGCAGGCGATAATACATGCACGAATGGTGGAATTCCAGTTTAATTGCCAGACAATGCTAAAAAATGTAACTTGATCATTTCGAAGCGTCGGTTATGGTTCCTTGGGTGGTATTTTATGCCCCGGAGAAATATCATGCGATCGGGTACCGGCTTAGTACCAAGGCGTCCGACCTGGACCATGGCAGGCGATAATACAGGCACGACTTGCGGAATTCCAGTTTAATTGCCAAAAAATGCCAAAAAAAGTAACTTGATCATTTCGAAGCGTTGGTTATGGTTCCTTGGGTCGTATTTCATGTCCCGAGCAAATATCATGCTATCCGGTACCGGCTCCGTACCACAACGTCCGGCCTGGACCATGGCAGGCGATAATATAGGGACGACTAGCGGAATGCCAGTTTCATTGTCATAAAATGCCAAAAAATATAACTTGATCATTTCCGTGCATTGGTTATGGTTCCTAAGGTCGTATTTGATGTCTCATAAAAATATCATGCAATCCGGTACCGGCTCCGTACCAAGGCGTCTAGCTTGGACCATGGCAGGCGATACTACAGGCACGACTAGTGAAATTCCAGTTTAATTGCCCTAAAATGCCAAATAATGTAACTTGATCATTTCGAAGCATTGGTTATGGTTCCATGGGTAATATTTGATTTCCAGGAAAAATGCCATGCAATCCGGTACCGGCTCCGTACCAAGGCGTTCGGTCTGGACCATGGAAGGCGATAATACAGGCACGACTGGCGGAATTCGAGTTTCATTGTCATAAAATGCCAAATAATGTAACTTGATCATTTCGAAGCGTTGGTTATGGTTCCTAAGGTCGTATTTGATGTCCCGGACAAATATCATGCGATCCAGTACCGGCTCACTACCTAGGCGTCCGGCCTGGACCATGGCAGGCGATAATATAGGCACGACTTGCGGAATCCGAGTTTAATTGCCATAAAATGCTAAAAAATGTAAGTTGATCATTTTTAAACGTTGGTTATGGTTCCTTTGGTCATATTTGATGTCCCGGATAAATATCATGCGATCCGGTACCGGCTCCGTACCAAGATATCCGACCTGGACAATGGCAGGCGTTAATACAGGTACGGCTTGAGGAATTCCAGTTTAATTTTCATAAAATGCCAAAACATTTAACTAGATCATTTTGAAGCGTTGGTTATGGTTCTTTGGTTTGTATTAATGTCCCAGAAAAATATCATGCAATCCGGTACTAGTTCCGTACCAAGGCGTCCAGCATGGACAATGGCAGGCGATAATACAGGCACGACTGGCGGAATCCCGGTTTAATTACCATAAAATGCCAAAAAATGTAACTTGATCATTTCGAAGCGTTGGTTATGTATCCTTGGGTCGTATTTGATATCCCGGAAAAATATCCAGCTATCCGGTACCGGCTCTATACCTAGGCGTCCGGCCTGGACCATGGCAGTCGATAATACATGCACGACTGGCGGAATCCAAGTTTAATTGCCATAAAATGCCAAAAAATGTAAATTGATCATTTCGAAGCGTTAGTTATGGTTCCTTGGGTCGTATTTGATGTCCCAGAAAAATATCATGCTATCCGGTACTGTCTCCGTACCAAAGCGTCCGGCTTGGACCTTGGCAGGCGATAATACAAGCCTGGACCTAAGGTCGTATTTGATGTCCCGGAAAAATAACCTATTATCGGGTACCGGCTTAGTACCAAGGCGTCTGGCCTGGACCATGGCAGGCGATAATACAGGCACGACTAGCGGAATTCGAGTTTAATTGCCATAAATGTCAAATAATGTAACTTGATCATTTCGAAGTGTTGGTTGTGGTTCCGTGGGTCGTATTTGATGTCCTGAAAAAATATCATGCAATCCGATACTGGCTTCGTACCAAGGCGTCCGACTTGGACCATGGTAGGTGATAATACAGGCACAACTAGCGGAATTCGAGTTTAATTGCCATAAATGCCAAATAATGTAACTTGATCATTTTGAAGCATTGGTTGTGGTTCCTTAGGTCATATTTGATGTCCCGGAAAAATATCATGCTATCTAGTACCGGCTCCGTACCAAGGCGTCCGGCCTGGTCCATAGCTGGCGATAATACAGACACGAATGGTGGAATTCCAGTTTAATTGCCACAAAATGCTAAAAAATGTAACTTGATCATTTCGAAGCGTCGGTTATGGTTCCTTGGGAGGTATTGGTTGTCCCAGAGAAATATCATGCGATCGGGTACCGACTTAGTACCAAGGCGTCCGGCCTGGACCATGGTAGGGGATAATACATGCACGATTGGCGGAATTCCAGTTTAATTGCCATAAAATGACAAAAAATGTAACTTAATCATTTAGTAGCACTGGTTATGGTTCCTAAGGTCGTATTTGATGTCACGGAGAAATTTCATGCATTCCAGTACCGGCTCTGTACCAAGGCGTCCGACATGGACCACGGTAGGTGATAATACAGGCACGACTGGAGGAATTCCATTTTAATTGCCAAAAAATGCCAAAAATGTAACTTGATCATTTCGAAGCACTGGTTATGGTTCCTAAGGTCGTATTTGATGTGCCGGCTCCGTACCAAGACGTCCAGCCTGGACCATGGCAGGCGATAATATAGGCACGATTGGTGGAATTTCGGTTTAATTTCTATAAAATGCCAAAAAATGTAACTTGATCATTTTGAAGCGTTGGTTATGGTTCCTTGGGTCGTATTTCATGTCCCGGAAAAATATCATGCGATCCGGTACCGACTCCGTACCAAGGCGTCCGACCTGGACCATGGCAGGCGATAATGCAAGCACGACCGGCGGAATTCCATTTTAATATCCATAAAATTCCAAAAAATGTAACTTGATCATTTCAAAGCGTTGTTTATGGTTCCTTGGGTCTTATTTGATGTCCCAGATAAATATCACTCTATCCGGTACCGGCTCCGTACCAAGGCATCCAGCCTGGACCATGGTAGGCGTTAATACATGCACGACCTGCGGAATTCCAGTTTCATTGTCATAAAATGCTAAAAAGGTAACTTGATAATTTAGAAGCATTGGTTATGGTTCCTAAGGTCGTATTTGATGTCCCGGAGAAATATCATGCGTTCTGGTACCGGCTTCGTACCAAGGCGTCTTGTATGGACCATTGAAGGCTAAAATACAGGCACGACTGGCTGAATTCCATTTTAATTTCCATAAAATGCCAAGAAATTTAACTTGATCATTTCGAAGCGTTGGTTATGGTTCCTTGGGTCATATTTGATGTCCCGAACAAATATAATGCGATCTGGTACCGGTTCCATACCAAGGCGTCCAGCCTGGACCATGGCAGGCGATAAAGCATGCACGACTAGCGGAATTCCAGTTTAATTTCCATAAAATGCCAAAAAATGTAACTTGATCATTTCGAAATGTTGGTTATGGTTACTTGGGATGTATTTGATGTCTCGGACAAATATCATGTGATCCGATACTGGCTCCGTACCAAGGCGTCCGCTCTGCACCATGGCAGGCGATAATACAGGCACGACTGGCGGAATTCCAGTTTAATTGCCATAAAATGCCAAAAAATGTAACTTGATCATTTCGAAGCGTGTTTTATGGTTCCTTGGGTCGTATTAAATGTCCCGAACAAATATCATGCTATCCGATACCGGCTCCGTACCCAGGCGTCCGGCCTGGACCATGGCAGGCGATAATACAGAAACGATTGGCGAAATTCTAGTTTAATTGCCATAAAATGCCAAAAAATGTGACTTGATCATTTCGAAGTGTTGGTTTTGGTTCCTTGGGTCGTATTTTCTGTCCCGGAAAAATATCATGAGATCCGGTACCGGGTCCGTACCAAGGCGTCCTTCCTGGACCATGGGAGGCGATAATACAAGCTCGACTGGCGGAATTCCAGTTTAATTGCCATAAAATGCCAAAATATGTAACTTGATCATTTCGAAGCGTTGGTTATGGTTCCTTGGATAATA
This sequence comes from Nicotiana paniculata, assembly GCA_005239505.1. Classification (NCBI taxonomy): domain Eukaryota; kingdom Viridiplantae; phylum Streptophyta; class Magnoliopsida; order Solanales; family Solanaceae; genus Nicotiana; species Nicotiana paniculata. The sequence continues at coordinate 9,560 of MDKI01178674.1, forward strand.
TTTAATGTCTCGGACAAATATCATGCGGTCCGGTACCAGCTCCATACCAAGGCGTCCAGCCTGGACCATTGCAAGCGATAATACATGCACGACTGGTGGAATTCCAGTTTAATTGCCATAAAATGCCAAAAAATATAACTTGATAATTTTGAAGCGTTGGTTATGGTTCCTTGGGTCGTATTTGATATCCCGGACAAATATCATGCTATCCGATATCGGCTCCGTACCAAGGCGTCCGGCCTAGACCATGGTAGGTGATAATACATGCACGATTGGGGGAATTCCAGTTAAATTGCCATAAAATGCAAAAAATGTAACTTGATCATTTCAAAGTGTTTGTTATGGTTCCTTGAGTCGTATTTGATGTCCAAGAAAAATATCATGCGATACAGTACCGGCTCCGTACCAAGGCGTCCAACCTGGACCATGGCAGGGGATAATACAGACACGACTGGCGGAATTCCAGTTTAATTTCCATAAAATGCCCAAAAATGTAACTTGATAATTTCAAAGCATTGGTTATGGTTCCTTCGGTCTTGTTTGATATCCTGGATAAATATAATGCTATCCGGTACCAGCTCCGTACCAAGGCGTCCCGCCTGGACCATGGCAGGCGATAATACAGGCACGACTCGTGGTATCTAGTTTCATATTCATAAAATGCCAAAAAAAGTAACTTGATCATTTAGAGACGTTGGTTATGGTTCCTAAGGTTGTATTTGATGTCCCGGAAAAATATCAAGTGATCCGGTACCGGCTCCATACCATGGCCTCCGGTCTGGACCATTGCAGGGGATAATACATGCACGATAGGCGGAATTCCAGTTTAATTGCCATAAAATGCCAAAAAATGTAACTTGATCATTTAGAAGCGTTGGTTGTGGTTCCTTGGGCCGTATTTTATGTCCTGTAAAAAAATATCATGCGATCCGGTACCTTCTTCGTACCAAGGCGTCCGGCCTGGACCATGGTTGGCGATAATACAGGCACGACTGGCAGAATTCTAGTTTTATTGCCATAAAATGCCAAAAAATGTAACTTGATCATTTCGAAGCGCTAGTTATGGTTCCGTGGGTCGTATTTGATATCCCAGATAAATATCTTGTGATCCGGTACCGGCTCCGTACCAAGGTGTCCGACCTGGACCATGGCAGGCGATAATACAGGCCACCTGGAGGAATTCCAGTCTCATTGCCAAAAAATGTAACTTGACTATTTCGAAGCATTGGTTATGGTTCCTAAGGTCGCATTTGATTTTCCAGACAAATATTATGTGGTCCGTTACCGGCTCCATACCGAGGCGTCCGCCCTGGACCATGGCAGGCGATAATATAGGCACGACTGGCGAAATTCCAGTTTAATTGCCATAAAATGGCAAAAAATGTAACTTGATCATTTCGAAGCACTGGTTATGGTTCCTTGGGTCGTATTTGATGTCTCGGACAAATATCATACGATCCGGTACCGGCTCCATACCAAGACGTCCAGCCTGGACCATAGCAGGAGATAATACAAGCATGACTGGCGGAATTTCGGTTTAATTACTATAAAATGCCAAAAAATGTAACTTGATCATTTCGAAGCATTGGTTATGGTCCCTTGGGTCGTATTTGGTGTCCCAAAAAAATATCATGCGATCCGGTACCAGCTACGTACCAAGGCATCCGGTCTGGACCATGGCAGGCGATAATATAGGCACGACTGGCGAAATTCCAGTTTAATTGCCATAAAAGGCCAAAAAATGTAACTTGATAATTTTGAAGCGTTGGTTGTTGTTCCTTGGGTCGTATTTGATGTCCTTTACAAATATTATGTGATCCGGTACAGGCTTCGTACAAAGGAGTCCGGCCTGGACCATGGCAGGCGATAATACAGGCACGACTGGCAAAATTCCAGTTTAATTGCCATAAAATGCAAAAAAATGTAACTTGATCATTTTGAAGCACTGGTTATGGTTCCTTGGGTCGTATTTGATGTCTCGGACAAATATAATGCGATCCGGTACCGGCTTCAAACCAAGAGGTCCAGCCTGGACCGTGGCAGGCTATAATACATGCATGACTGGCGGAATTTCAGTTTAATTACTATAAAATTCCAAAAAATGTAACTTGATCATTTCAAAGTGTTGGTTATGGTTTCTTGGGTCGTATTTGATGTCCCAGAAAAAATATCATGAGATCAGGTACCGGCTCCGTACCAAGGCTTCTGGCCTGAACCATGGTAGGCAATAATGCAGGTAAGACTGGCAGAATTCCAGTTTAATTATCATAAAATGCCAAAAATGTAATTTGATCTTTTCGAAGGGTTTGTTATGGTTCATTGGGTCGTATTTGCTTTCCCGGAAAAATATCATGCGATCCGGAACCGGCTCTGTACCAAGGCGTCTCACCTGGACCAAGGCAAGCGATAATACAAGCACGACAGGCGAAATTCCAGATTAATATCCATAAAATGCAGAAAAATGTAACTTGATAATTTTGAAGCGTTGGTTATTGTTCCTTGTATCTTATTTGATGTCCCGGATAAATATAGTTCTATCCCGTACCAGATCCGTACCAAGGCGTTCGGCCTGGACCATGGCAGGCGTTAATACAGGCACAATTGGAGGAATTCCAGTTTCATAGTCATAAAATGCCAAAAAATGTAACTTGATCATTTCGAAGCATTGGTTATGGTTCCTAAGGTAGTATTTGATGTCTTGGATAAATATCATACGTTCCGGTACCGGCTTCGTACCAAAGCGTCCGGCATGGACCATGGCAAGCGATAATACAGGCACGACTGGCGGAATTCCAAATTAATTGCCATAAAATGCCAAAAAATGTAACTTGATCATTTTGAAGCCTTAGTTATGGTTCCTTGGGTCATATTTGCTGTCCGAAACAAATATCATGATATCCGGTACCGGACCATCGCAGGCGATAATACCGACATGGCTGGCAGAATTCCAATTTAATTTCCACAAAATGCCGAAAATGTAACTTTATCATTTCGAAGCGTTGGTTATGGTTCCGTGGGTCGTATTTGATGTCCCAGACAAATATCATGCTATTCGGTACCGGCTTCGTACCAAGGCGTCCGGCCTAGACCATGAAGGGCGATAATACAGGCACGACTGGCGAAATTCCAGTTTCATTACCAAAAAATGTAACTTGATCATTTCGAAGCATTGGTTATGGTTCCTAAGGCCGTATTTGATGTCACGAACATATATCATGCGCTTTACCAGCTCCATACCGAGGCGTCCGGCCTGGACCTTGGCAGGCGATAATACAAGCACGATTGGCAGAATTCCAGTTTAATTGCCATAAAATACCAAAAAATGTAACTTGATCATTTCGAAGCACGGGTTATTGTTCCTTAGGTCAGATTTGATGTCTCAGAAAAATATCATGCGATCTGATACCGGCTCCGTACCAAGACGTCCATCCTGGACCATGGCAGGCGATAATATAGGCATGACTAGCAGAATTCCAGTTTAATTGCCATAAAATGCCAAAATATGTAACTTGATCATTTCGAAGCATTGGTTGTTGTTCCTTGGGTCGTATTTTATGTCCCGTAAATATATCATGTGATCCGGTACCGGCTCCGTACCAAGGCGTCTGACCTAGACCAAGGTAGGCGATAATACAAGCACGACCGGCGAAATTCCAGTTTAATATCCATAAAATGCAGAAAAATGTAACTTAATAATTTTGAATCGTTGGTTATGGTTTCTTGGGTCGTATTTGATGTCCCGGATAAATATAATTCTATCCCGTATCGGCTCCGTACCAAGGTGTCCGGCCTGGACCATGGCAGGCGTTAATACATGCACGACTGGCGGAATTCCAGTTTCATAGTCATGAAATGCCAAAAATGTAACTTGATCATTTTGAAGCATTGGTTATGGTTCCTTGGGTCGTATTTGCTTTCCGGAACAAATATCATGCTATCCGGTACCGGCTCCATACCAACGCGTCCGACTTGGACCATGGCAGGCGATAATACCGGCATGACTGGCGGAATTCCAGTTTCATAGTCATGAAATGCCAAAAATGTAACTTGATCATTTTGAAGCCTTGGTTATGGTTCCTTGGGTCGTATTTGCTTTCCGGAACAAATATCATGCTATCCGGTACCGGCTCCATACCAACGCGTCCGACTTGGACCATGGCAGGCGATAATACCGGCATGACTGGCGGAATTCCAATTTAATTTCCATAAAATGCCGTAAAATGTAACTTTATCATTTCGAAGCGTTGGTTATGGTTCCGTGGGTCGTATTTGATGTCCCAGACAAATATCATGCTATCCGGTACCGGCTTCGTACCAAGGCGTCCGGCCTAGACCATGAAGGGCGATAATACAGGCACGACTGGCAAAATTCCAGTTTCATTACCAAAAAATGTAACTTGATCATTTCGAAGCATTGGTTATGGTTCCTAAGGCCTTATTTGATGTCACGAACATATATCATGCGCTTTACCAGCTCCATACCGAGGCGTCCGGCCTGGACCATGGCAGGCGATAATACAAGCACGACTGGCAGAATTCCAGTTTAATTGCCATAAAATACCAAAAAATGTAACTTGATCATTTCGAAGCACGGGTTATGGTTCCTTAGGTCGTATTTGATGTCTCAGAAAAATATCATGCGATACGATACCGGCTCTGTACCAAGACGTCCATCCTGGACCATAGCAGGCGATAATATATGCATGACTAGCAGAATTCCAGTTTAATTGCCATACAATGCAAAAAAATGTAACTTGATCATTTCGAAGCGTTGGTTGTTGTTCCTTGGGTCGTATTTTATGTCCCGTAAATATATCATGTGATCCGGTACCGGCTCCGTACCAAGGCGTCTGACCTGGACCAAGGTAGGCGATAATACAAGCACGACCGGCGAAATTCCAGTTTAATATCCATAAAATGCAGAAAAATGTAACTTGATAATTTCAAAGCGTTGTTTATGGTTCCTTGGGTCGTATTTTATGTCCCGGATAAATATAATTCTATCCCGTACCGGCTCCGTACCAAGGCGTCCGGCTTGGACCATGGCAGGCGTTAATACATGCACGACGGGCGGAATTCCAGTTTCATAGTCATAAAATGCCAAAAAATGTAACTTGATCATTTTGAAACATTGGTTATGGTTCCTAAGGTATTATTTGATGTCCCATAGAAATATCATGCATTCCGGTACCGGCTTCGTACCAAAGCGTCCGGCATGGACCATGGCAAGAGATAATACAGGCACAACTGGCGGAATTCCAAATTAATTGCCATAAAATGCCAAAAAATGTAACTTGATCATTTTGAAGCCTTGGTTATGGTTCCTTGGGTCGTATTTTCTGTCCGGAACAAATATCATGCTATCCGGTACCGACTCCGTACCAAGACGTCCGGCCTGGACCACGACAGGCGATATTACCGTCACGACTGGCGGAATTCCAATTTAATTTCCATAAAATGCAAAAAAAAGTAACTTTATCATTTCAAGGCGTTGGTTATGGTTCCTTGGGTCGAATTTGATGTTGTCCCAGAAAAATATCATGCTATCCGGTACCGGCTTCATACCAAGGCGTCCGGCCTAGACCATGGAAGGCGATAATACAGGCACGACTGGCGATATTCTAGTTTCATTACCAAAAAATGTAACTTGATCATTTCGAAGCGTTGGTTATGGTTCCTAAGGTCGTATTTGATGTCACGAACATATATCATGCGATTCGGTACCAGCTCCATACCGAGGCGTCCGGCCTGGACCATGGCAGGCGATAATACAAGCACGACTGGCAGAATTCCAGTTTAATTGCCATAAAATTCAAAAAAATGTAACTTGATCATTTCGAAGCACGGGTTATGGTTTCTTAGGTCGTATTTGATGTCTCGGAAAAATATCATGCGATCCGATACCGGCTCCGTACCAAGACGTCGATCATGGACCATGGCAGGCGATTTACAGGCACGACTGGCGGAATTTCGGTTTAATTACTATAAAATGCCAAAAAATGTAACTTGATCATTTCGAAGTGTTGGTTATTGTTCCTTGGGTCGTATTTGACGTCCCGAAAAAATATCATGCGATCCGGTATCGGCTTCGTACCAAGGCGTTTGGTCTAGACCATGACAGGCGATAATATAGGCACGACTGGTAGAATTCCAGTTTAATTGCCATAAAATGCCAAAAATGTAACTTGATCATTTTGAAGCGTTGTTTGTTGTTCCTTGGGTTGTATTGTATGTCCCGTAAATATATCATGTGATCCGGTACCGACTCCGTACCAAGGCGTCCGACCTGGACCATGGCAGACGATAATACAAGCACGACCGACAGAATTCTAATTTAATATCCATAAAATGCCAAAAAATGTAACTTGATCATTTCGAAGCGTTGGTTATGGTTCCATGGGTCGTATTTGATGTCCCGGATAAATATCATTCTATCCGGTACCGGGTTCGTACCAAGGCGTCCGGCTTGGACCATGACAGGCGTTAATACAGGCAAGACTGGCAGAATTCCACTTTCATTGTCATAAAATGCCAAAAAATGTAACTTAATCATTTAGAAGCGTTGGTTATGACTCCTAAGGTGTATTTGATGTCCCAGATAAATTTCATGCGTTCCAATACCGGCTCCGTACCAAGGCGTCCGACATGGACCACGGCAGGCGATAATACATGCACGACTGGCGGAATTCCATTTTAATTGCCATAAAATACCAAAAAATGTAACTTGATCATTTCAAAGCACTGGTTATGGTTCCTTGGGTAGTATTTGATGTCTCAGACAAATATCATGCGATCCGGTACCGGTTCCGTACCAATACGTCCATCTTGGACCATGGCAGGCGATAATATAGGCAGGACTGGCGGAATTTCGGTTTAATTACTATAAAATGCCAAAAAATGTAACTTGATCATTTCGAAGCGTTGGTTATGGTTCCTTGGGTCGTATTTCATGTCCCGGAAAAATATCATGCGATCCAGTACCGGCTCCGTACCAAGGCGTCCGACCCGGACCATGGCAGGCGATAATACAAGCACGACCGACGAAATTCCATTTTAATATTCATAAAATTCCAAAAAAAGTAACTTGATCATTTCGAAGTTTTGATTATGATTCCTTGAGTCGTATTTGATGTCCCAGATAAATATCACTCTATCCGGTACCGGATCCGTACCAATGCATCCGGCCTGGACCATGGCAGGCGTACATGCACGACTGGCGGAATTCCAGTTTCATTGTCATAAAATGCCAAAAAATGTAACTTGATAATTTCGAAGCGTTGGTTATGGTTCCTAAGGTCGTATTTAATGTCCTAGAGAAATATCATGCGTTCTTTTACCGGCTTCGTACCAAGGCGTCTTGCATGGACCATTGAAGGCTATAATACAGGCACGACTGGCGGAATTCCATTTTAATTGCCACAAAATGCCGAAAAATTTAATTTGATCATTTCGAAGCATTGGTTATGGTTCCTTGGGTCGTATATGATGTCCCGGAAAAATATCATGCGATCCGGTACCGGCACCGTACCAAGGCGTCCGGCCTGAACCATGGCAAGCAATAATACAGGCACGACTGGCAAAATTCCAGTTTAATTGCCATAAAATACCAAAAAATGTAACTTGATCATTTCGAAGAGTTGGTTGTGGTCTCTTGGGTTGTATTTGATGTCCCGAACAAATATCATATGATCCGGTACTCGACCCGTACCAAGGCGTCCGATTTGGACCATGTTAGGCAACAATACAGGCACGGCTAGCGGAATTCCAGTTTAATTACCATAAAATGCCAAAAAATGTAACTTGATCATTTCTATGATTTGTTTTTGGTTCCTTGGGTCGTATTTGATGTCCCGTACAAAATATCATGTAATCCGGTACCGACTCCGTAACACGGAGTCCGGCCTGGACCATGGCAGGCAATAATACAGGCACGACTGGCGGAATTCCAGTTTAATTGCCATAAAATGCCAAAATATGTAACCTTATCATTTCGAAGCACTATTTATGGTTCCTTGGGTTGTATTTAATGTCTCAGACAAATGTCATACGATCCGGTACCGGCTAAGTACCATGACGTCCAGCCTGGACCATGGCAGGTGATAATACATGCACGACTGGCGGAATTCCAGTTTAATTTCCATAAAATGCCAAAAAGTGTAACTTGATCATTTCGAAGCGTTGGTTATGGTTCCTTGGGCAGTATTTGATGTCCCGGACAAATATCATGCTATCCGGTACCGGCTCTGTATCAAGCCGTCCAGCCTAGACCATGTCAGGCGATAATATAGGCACAATCGGGGGAATTCTAGTTTAATTGCCATAAAATCCCAAAACATGTTACTTGATCATTTCGAAGCGTGTGTTATGGTTCCTTGGGTCATATTTAATGTCCCGAACAAATATCATGTGATCCGGTACCGACTCCGTACCAAGGCGTCTGGCCTGGACCATGGCAGGCAATAATAAAGGCACGACTGGTGGAATTCCAGTTTAATTGCCATAAAATGCCAAAAAATTAACTTGATCATTTCGAAGAGTTGGTTGTTGTTCCTTGGGTCGTATTTTATGTCCTGTACAAATATCATGTGATCCAGTACTGGCTCCGCACCAAGGAGTCCGGCCTGGACCATGGAAGGCGATAATACAGGCACGACTGGCGGAATTCCAGTTTAATTGCCATAAAATGCAAAAAAATGTAACTTGATCATTTCGAAGCACTGGTTATGGTTCTTTGGGTCTTATTTTATTTCTCGAACAAATATCATGTGATCCGGTACCGGCTTCATACCAAGACGTCCAGCCTGGACCATGGCTGGCGATAATACATGCACGACTGGCTGAATTTCGGTTTAATTACTATAAAATGCCAAAAAATGTAACTTCATCATTTCGAAGCATTGGTTATGGTTCCTTAGGTCATATTTGATTTACCAGAAAAATATCATTAGATCTGGTACCGGCCCTGTACCAAGGCGTCTTGCCTGAACCATGGTAGGCAATAATACATGCACGACTGGCGGCATTCCAGTTTAATTACCATAAAATGCCAAAAAATGTAAGTTGATCATTTCGAAGGGTGGGTTATGGTTCCTTGAGTTTTATTTGCTTTCCCGGAAAAATACCATGCGATCCGGAACCGGCTCCGTACCAAAGCGTCCGACCTGGACCATGGCAGGCGATAACACAAGCACGACCGACGAAATTCTAGTTTAATATCCATAAAATGCCAAAAATGTAACTTGATTCATTCGAAGAGTTGGTTATGGTTCCTTGGGTCGTATTTGATGTCCTGGATAAATACCATTCTATCCGATACCGGCTCCATACCAAGGTGTCCGGCCTGGACCATGGCAGGCGTTAATACAGGCACGACTGGCGGAATTCAAATTTCATTGTCATAAAATAACAAAAAAATGTAACTTGATCATTTCGTAGCGTTGGTTATGGTTACTAAGGTCGTATTTGATGTCCCAGATAAATATCATGTGTTCCGGTACCGGCTCCGTACCAAGGCGTCCGGCATAGCCATGGCAGGCGATAATACAGGCACGACTGGCGGAATTCCAGTTTAATTGACATAAAACTCCAAAAAATGTAAATTGATCATTTCGAAGCGTTGGTTATGGTTCTTTGGATCATATTCGACATCCCGAAGAAATATCATGCGATCCGGTACACACTCCATACCAAGGCGTCCGACCTGGACCATGGATGGCGATAATACAGGCACGATTGGCGGAATTCCAGTTTAATTGCCATAAACTGACAAAAAATGTAACTTGATCATTTCGAAGCGTTGGTTATGGTTCCTTGGGTCGTATTTGATGTCCCGGAAAAATATTATGCGATCCGGTACCGGCTCCATACCAAGGAGTCCAGCCTGGACCATGCCAGGCGATAATACATGCACGACTAGCGGAATTCTAGTTTAATTGCCATAAAATTCCAGAAAATGTAACTTGATCATTTCGAAACGTTGGTTATGGTTCCTAAGGTCATACTTGATGTCCCGGATAAATAGCATGATATTCGTACCGGCTACGTACCAAGGCGTCCGGCCTAGACCATGGCAAGCGATACTACATGCACGACTTGCGGAATTCCAGTTTAATTTGCATAAAATGACAAAAAATGTAACTTGATCAGATTCGAAGCGTTGGTTATGGTCCCTTGGGTCTTATTTGATGTCCCGGAGAAATATCATGCGATCGGGTACCGGCTCAGTACCAAGGCGTCCGGCCTGGACCATGGCAGGTGATAATACAGGCACGACTGGCGGAATTCCAGTTTTATTGCCATAAAATACCAAAAAATTTAACTTGATCATTTCGAAGCGTTGGTTATGGTTCCTAAGGTTGTATTTGATGTCCCAGACAAATATCATGCGATCCGGTACCGACTCCGTACCAAGGTGTCTGGCCTGGACCATGGCAGGCGATAATACAGGCAACACACAAGGAATTCCAATTTAATTTCCATAAAATGCCAAAAAATGTAACTTGATCATTTCGAAGCGTTAGTTATGGTTCCTTGGGTCGTATTTGATGTCCCAGAAAAATATCATGCGATCCGGTACCGGCTCTGTACCAAGGCGTCTGGCCTGGACCATGGCAGACGATAATATAGGCACGACTGGCGGAATTCTAGTTTAATTGCCATAAAATGATAAAAAATGTAACTTGATCATTTTGAAGCGTTGGTTATTGTACCTTGGGTCGTATTTGATGTCCCAGAAAAATATCATGCGATCCGGTACCGGCTCTGTACCAAGGCGTCTGGCCTGGACCATGACAGATGATAATGCAGGCACGACTCAAGGAATTCCAATTTAATTTCCATAAAATGCCAAAAAATGTAAGTTGATCATTTCGAAGCGTTGGTTATGGTTCTTTGGGTAATATTTGATGTCCTGTACAAACATCATGCGATCCGGTACACGCTCCATACCAAGGCGTCCGGCCTGGACCATGGATGGCGATAATACAGGCACAACTGGCGGAATTCCAGTTTAATTGCCATAAAATGACAAAAAATGTAACTGGATCATTTCGAAGCATTGTTTATGGTTCCTTGGGTTGTATTTGATGTCCCGGAAAAATATCATGCGATCCGGTACAGGCTCCATACTAAGGAGTTCAGCCTGGACCATGCTAGGCGATAATACATGCACGACTAGAGGAATTCAAGTTTAATTGCCATAAAATTCCAAAAAATGTAGATTGTTCATTTCGAAATGTTGGTTATGGTTCCTAAGGTCATATTTGATGTACCGGACAAATATCATGCGATTCGGTAATGGCTCCGTACCAAGGCATCCGGCCAAGACCATGGCAGGCGATAATACAGGCACGACTGGCGGAATTCCATTTTAATTTCCATAAAATGCCAAAAAATGTAACTTGATCACTTCGAAACGTTGGTTATGGTCCCTTGGGTTGTATTTGAAGTCCCGGAGAAATATCATGCGATGGGGTACCGGCTCAGTACCAAGGCATCCGGTCTGGACCATGGCAGGCGATAATACATGCACGATTGGCGGAATTCCAGTTTTATTGCCATAAAATACCAAAAAATTTAACTTTATTGTTTCGAAGCGTTGGTTCTATTCATTTTGTCATATGTTTTGCTAAACATATTCCCTTCAATCTCTATGCCTATTATCCTTATTCATCATAGCATAATAAGTTATTTTTATTCATTTTTCTGGTCCCTACCATGCTTTTCTGCTTCAATCAGTTACCCTATCAGCGCCTCAACTTTGTTTACTCCCCTAAACGGCTTCCTTGCCTACTGGTTTCAACCTTAGGATGGCATAGTCTGGGCTTACCTACTCTCAGCATATTTTCATGGCAAACTTTCTCAAGATGAATTTTATAACATTACTATAACATGATGAATAATTATAATTTGCAAGAGATTATAAGGAATATAGTAATTTAGCTATTCATAATTATAAAATATCATACATGTTCTTGTAGATTGTTTGAACGCTCCATAGCTTTTTTATCTACTTTTTACTTATTATAAGAAAACAAAAAACTTTACATAATTGTATTTCTTTATGTCTTCATCATAAGTCTTTTTCTGTCGGCCATCTCCTTTATGTCATTTTCTTGTCTGGAATCTTCTTTATGTGGTTTTCTTTCTTATCTTCTTTGCTGGATCTGATTTCTTCCTTTAGCTGGCTTCATCTAACTGGACGTCTGGGATTACATTATCTTCTCCGTTGCATTTTGAGCATATGTGATCAGGGTATACTGGTCCAACTAATTTGCAGTATCTGGTCATTATCTGTTGAGAATAAAATTTTTTCGTATAGCTCTTGTAATTGGTTGTTGCTCGGGTCTAAGTAATTTCATTACCCATTTCCGTATTTCTTCCATGTCATTTTCTCGTAGTTCTTTTAAGTGTGCGTATATTATTGTCTGTCCTCTTGAGTAGTAGTTCCATACTGGACTTTCATTTAGGTAGTTGTTTGCTAGCTCGCTAAGTATTGTAGATAGTCTAATTATCCTTTTATTTGCGTAGAAATCAGGTATTCCTACTTTAAGTATCTCTGGTGGTTGCTCTATCTTTTCGGGTATGATCATGTCTCGTGTAAGTCCTATTTTAATAACTTGAATTGGTGATTTTATCTCATCATGGAGTATTTCTGCTGGTGCTGTATAGAATTTTATAAAAAATAGGTTTCCTTTGGTAATTCTTTTATAGGTAGTAAAGGGTTTGTATATTTCTGGTATTGTAGCTATTTCTTCTCCTGTAGATGTATATACGGTACTAAGTAGTCCGTAATTGTAACAAGTGTTTACTAGGTTTGCACTAGTTCCTGGTTGTGCTATAAGGCGGTTGTAACCTTGTAGTGGTTGTGTTATATAGTCTTCTGCTGGGTTTTTTGTAGTTTTGGATCTTGGATTTAGGTTTAGAAAAGTCTGTAGTTTGTGGATATTTTCGATATATGACCTGGTTATATGATTGTATGTTTGTTTTTCTTGGTTCAGGCTATCTTTGTAGGTGTTTATTTGGGGTGGTATGTATAATGGGTCTTTTCTTATTTTTGGTATAAATGGTTTGTCGAATACTACATTCATATTTGAATTATTATACCTTGGCTTGCTAGTTCCTGTTGCTGATGTGTTGTTATATGCTGCTGCTGTACCTGAAATACTAGATTTTTCGTTAGATTGAGTTTTTAGGTGTTTCTTATCGTCACCTTTTAGCTCCGCATATTTTAAGTCATGCTGCTGACTTAGCTCCGCGTTTTTAATGTCACGCTGCTGACATAGCTCATTCTGTTCTATCTTTTGCAGTCTCGTTCCTATACTGTCCACTTGCAAGGAAAGTGTAGTAAGGATTGAGAGTATATCTGGAGTGTTATCTTCTGTTTGAGTACCTTTGTCTTGATAGGTGATCTGCAATCACATTCTTGTTAGTTGAAATTACTTCAATTGTAAATGTAAAGTTTTGTATGTTCAATACAAGTCCCCGTATTTCTTTTGTAGTAACTGAATCTTGTATTTTTCTTGTTAGCCACCACTTAACTTGTGTATTATCCGTTCTTACAATAAATTTGTTATAAACGATATATGGCTCAAATGCTAACAAACATTTATATAATCCAAATAGTTCTTTTTTATTTATCTCCCATTTTAATTGTGGTTCCGTATAAGATCCTGGATAGTACCTGCAGTGATGTTCTATTTTTTCTTTATCATATTTATATTTAAGAACTCCCCCATAGCTATGATTACTTGAATCTGTTTCTACTATGTAGGTAAATTTTTTATTTTCCTCTGGAAAATATAATTTTGGTAATTTTTTGCATAATATTTTGACCTTTTTTATTTGTTCTTTATCTTTTTCATCAAAATGGTATTCTACATCCTTTTTAGTTTTTTCTGCAAAGCTTTTAGGTTTTCTGCTAATCTGGGTATATATTCTCTTACTTGGTTTATTAGTCCCAAAAATGA
>ML361263.1:0-10771 GCA_005239505.1 Nicotiana paniculata
CAAAGTAAAGAAGAAAATATGTACAAATTGATGTTTTGCCTTGGATCCACTCTAATCTCAAATTTCTGTGAAGCTCTGTGAATCCCCCGTGAATCTCCCCTTGTAGTTGTGTTTTAGGAGTCTATTTATAGGTTTAGGGTGAACCCTAACCGTGTAGGAGACTTCTATTTCAATTGGAAAACACTTAAACCCGTCAAAACTCGGATTTGGCCGAACTGGGCAGCCCCTGGCGTTTGGACCCAAACGCCTGGCTAACGCCAGGNCTTTTAGCTCCGTTTCCATCTCCACTTCACCTACACATGAAATAAACTCCATTAAGCACATAACAAGTGTAATTTTATCATTAATGAGCATAAAATGTAAGGTATATCACATGTTAAACTATGCAATTTAGTCTCATATAAAGTATCCGAGAAGTAAGTTCACCAGCGGGGGAAACCATAACTTTAGATTTTTATTACAATTTTTTATAACTTAGCCTAGTTAATCTTTAGTTTTAATATTTAGTATTAATAATTTAAATAACATCAGGTGACAGCTGAGTAGTATTTTAACAGCTTGCTTGATACGTCAATTCCCTTTGGGATCGACTCTGGGCATAATACCCCAGGAATTATATTTGCAACGCCCGTTTAGTCTTCTACAAGACATAGTTGAGCGTGATCAGACCTCTACTGCGGGGACCTGATCATGAGCAGTGGGAGCATCCACAGGTACTTCCCCGATTTCTAAGCGGGCTGCACCCCTCCCTCTGCCACGGCCTCGACCTCCAGCTGGTCCTACTAGTGTCTGATCACCACGTTCGGTAGCACGAGTCCTCACCATCTGTGAGAGAATGAAAACAACAGAAGTTTAGTTCCAAAATTCAACAGAGCCGCACGACAGAATTCAATAATGTGGGATTTTTCCTAAGGGTTCTGTAGCCTCTTGAAGATAAGTACAGACGTCTCTGTACCGATCCGCAAGACTCTACCAAAACTGCTCATGACTGGTGAGACCTATTTAACCTAGCGATCTGATACCATCTTGTCACGACCCAATTTTGGAGTCGTGATGGCGCCTGTCGTGGAACCAGGCAAGCCGCTCTTTTTAACTAAGCTAAATTCAATTTCTCGTAAAAATACAATTTTAAAAAAATTTATTGATAATACTGAGAATCTGACGTTTAAAAAATAATGTTTGAAAACTAAATTTAAACCTCTAACCCCGGATCCGGTGTCACTCAGTCATGAGCTACTATAACATAAAGCAAAAGAAAAGGATAAATGGACAACATTGTCTCAAAATAAAGAACAACAGGTAGAATAAGAAAGAGAAGACGAGGTCGCGATCGCCAGCTGCTACCTTGATAACTACAATGAAAACTCTGTCAGCTGCTCAATATCTACTACCGGGTCCCGGTGTACCTAGATCTGCACACAAGGTGTAGGGGGTAACGTGGGTACACCAACTCAGAAGTAACGAACCCAAACTACGGGCTGAGAAGTAGTGACGGACAAAACCTCAAAATTTTACAATAAACAATATACAGAATTTAGATTTTCTAACAGTTTGTCAGGATTAGTAAATATGCCAAGTATGCCAGTATACTCTACATGCCATCATAAAAATATATGTGTTAAACCAGTGTGGATATGTACATAGTGCTCAAAACTCTCCCACATAAGTCCACTTAGTACTATATATGGCTCTCAGGCCCAGGGAAGTTCCATCCCGAAATATGCATAAACACCGGTGACCGTAGTCACTCCGTACTAAAGAAAAAGGCCAATCTAGCCCCACGGAGAAAGTCCATCTGCGGAATACAACACTCGGACAAGATTTATGCTCATGGACGATCCATCCCTCACATAACATACACTGCAGACAAGATCCATGTCCAGGGAGATCCATCCCTCACATCAATGCGCTCACTATGGGTGTAAAGACTCCGGAGGGCCCTAGTGGACCAAGCGCCATATCAAGCCAACAAAGGCATGATTTAATATCGCTGCGGTGTGCAGTCTAATCTCATAACTCTCTCAATAACAGGCTCTCGGCCTTACTCAGTCATTACTCTTCAGTCTCACTCGCATGGATCACAGATGCATACATCAGCCGGAAACAATGATAAATATGCATATAATTAACAATACTGTGACTTAGATATGAAGTGATATGCTATAACAGGACTGAGTATATGAAATCAATTAATCACAAAATGAGACAGTAATATACGACCACTCGGGTCTCAGCTTTTTCGGCGTGAAGCCTAGAATTTATACTTAACATGATTTCTAACAGGTTTACAATTACCACATTAACAGAAGTACATATATAATCAGGGAATAATCACTAAGCGGTGCCATGGGATAAGCCAGACCACAATTACTCGGTGCACACCCGCACGCCCGTCACTTGGCATGTGCGTCACCTCAACAATAGTCATAAATCATTTTAGCTCGGGGTTCCGAACCCTCAGAACCAAGTTTGGAAAAGTTACTTACTTCAAAACTGGCTAAAATACTATTCCGCGGTGCCTTTTCCTCTAAATCTGGCCTCTGAGTGCTCCAAATCTACCAAGTTTAGATTTTTATCATCAATTTATGCTTAAGGAATGAATTCCAATTGAAAAGTACCAATTTTAGTTCAAAACCCGACCCCCGGCCCCACGTCTCAGAAACCGACAAATCTTATACCAAAATGTTCTTCATAGTCCCACGAGTCTGTACATATAAAGAACACTAAAATCAGAGTTCGTTTGACCCCTCAAACCAATCACTAAATGTCTCATATTCTCAAGCCCTAATCCCACCTTTTTCTACTGATTTTCATGAATTAAATGCTGAGATTGTGTTCTATAATCACCCATAAACGAGTTTAAATGATCAAAATACTTACTTCTATGAAGAACACTGATTTCCCTCTTCAAAAATCGCCCGCAGAGGTCTCTGTCCGTACAAATAATGGTGTTAAAAGTTCTAATGGTCGCGGAGGGTTTTAATTTATACTTTTTGCCCAGGGGTTCCGCACCTGCGGTCAAAACAAACGCACCTGCTACATTTCATTAAACGGCCTAACTCCGCACCTGCGACTCACATTCCGCACATGCGACTTTGCAGGTGCAGCCCACTATCCGCATCTGCGATCTCTTCCCTGCCTGGCCAACTCTCGCACCTGCGGAGCCTCTTTCCGCTCATGCGGTCCCGCACCTGCGATGACCCATCCGCAGGTGCGGTTACAACAGCACCAGCAACTTCAGCAGCAACACAAGCACTCCAAACTCCCTGTTAACCACTCAAAACCATCCCGAGCCCCTCGGAACTCCAACCAAACATACCAACACCTCATATATGATCATTCAAACTTAGTTGCACTCCCGAAATAATAAAAATAACATCAAAACACCAAAATAACATCAAATTCAAGCCTAAGAACTTTGAAATTTCTAAAATCCTTCAACTATGCCGAAACTATCCAAAACAACTCCGATTGACCTGAAAGTTTGCAGACATATCAAAAATGACGTTACGAACATGTTCCAACTTCCAGAAATTCCATTCCGACCCTGATAGCCTATTTTCCATTGACGACCGAAAATCTCCAAAAACTAACTTTCGCCAATTCAAGCCTAATTCTACACCGGTCCTCACCAAAATATTATGAACACACTACTAAGTCCCAAATCACCTAACGAAGCTATGTGAGCCATAAATCCGTATTCCCAGGTCGTTTACCAATAAGTCAACTCTCAGTTGACTTTTCCAACTTCAAGGCTATTTTTAAAGACTAAGCGATTAAACTCTCGCTACAACCATTCCAATTTCAAGCCTACCAACTCTAACACATCGATAACAGTATAACCAACCTATGACAAGTCAATAACAGTATAATAATGCAATTTCTACAGGACGACCGACCGGGTCGTTACATTCTCCCCCTCTTAAACAAATGTTCATCCTCGAACGTGCCAAGGGTTGTTCCAAAAGCCATCAACCGCCAAATAACCTTAATATGCACACACCCGGGGGAGACCTAACGTCACCCTACCCCGCATCTTTCAAATAATACAACACATTCGAATACCACTTTATCCAACCTAATTCCTATGCCTTAGAACCCAAATTCCACATCAGAACTCATCTACAAGATTAGAATCACGCCTCCACACACCGTATACACCCGAACCCAAATCACACAAATCTGAAAGAACACAACTCATACGTCCAAACTCTACGGAGTCAAACAATACGAATCGGTGGAAAACATCTACATCAAGTCATTCCTAAAAGTATCACCATCTATCTGATAAAACTACGTCGAAACCGACCATACTCAGAAATGGCACATCCACCCGGGTCTCCAGACCCCCAATAGGTACCACACATAATAGACACACGCGGTCCGTAACAATAACATCACCCACAAGGGCGAGCACATGAACAAATGTAATAAAAGATTCTCGGGGCGTATCAAGAGAATGGGCTAAATTATGATGAACATGTGAATATGAAGAACCGGAATCAATTAAAAACCTAAGCTTCTCGTGACAAACTGAAACAATACGTGGGATCACGGCATCAAAAGCCATCTCATCCGGTCTGGCTTAAAATGCATAAAATCGGGCCTGATCACCACCGGATCGACCTCCCCCTCTTGGGCGACCCCTACCTGCCTGACCCCCACCTCTAGCTGCCTGGGCGGGCGGTGCATCTACTGGGTCTGAAACCGCGTGCTGAATCCTTTGCTGATAAGTACCTCTCGCAAGACGAAGAAAAAACCGCTTAATATGGCCCACCTCTCCACACTCACAGCAACCTCTCTCAGGGAATGGCATTGGGGACTGAAGGAAACCCCTAGCACCAGGATAACCACTGGAAGAACCAGGCGTAGATGAACTTTGAACCGATGGTGCCCTAGATGAACTCTGAGCTGGCAGGGCACTGAAAGATGGTTGCACCTGATGCGAACTATGAGGATCGTGACCAACTGATCCACCACGATAACCTGAGTGACTTGGTTGAGCCTGCCTGAATGGACAGCCTCTGCCGCGCTGAGGCTTCCTCCCTGAAGGAACCCCACCAAAACTCCCAGATCTTCAAGACCTCTTAGCCTCTCTCTCGATCCGCTCCTGGCGGCGAACCGACTCAATCTCTCTGCAATGTCAACCACCTCCTCAAAAGAAGCGCCAGATACACTCTCCCTAGTTAGAAAAATCTGAAGCTAAGTGAGGCCATCAACGAACCTCCTGATTCTCTCTCTATCTGTGGGAACTAGCCAAATAGCATGACGGGACAACTCGGAGAACCTCATCTCATACTGCATCACTGTTATGTCCTCCTGGTGCAACTACTCGAACTCCCTATGCAGCTCCTCCATGCGTGACTGCGGTATATACTTCTCCAGGAATAGAATGGAGAACTGACGCCAGGTACGGGCGCTGCATCACCAGGTCTACGCCTCTCATAGTCCTCCCACCAGGCCAGTGCAGCTCCTGCGAATTGGAAGGTAGTAAATGGGACCCCACTAGCCTCCAGTATCCCTGATGTGCGAAGGATCCTATGGCACTTTTCCAAAAATCTCTAGGCATCCTAGCCCTCAGTACCACTAGAAATCGGAGGCTAGAGTCTACTAAACCTCTCTAACCTGCATTGCTCGTCATATTTCAAAGCTGGGACCACAAAATCGTGGGCTGGGGCAACCGGCTGGACTGGAACTGTCCTAGGTGTCTGAAGCCCCTGAGTAACCTAATCAGGTGTCCGGGCAGCTGGAGTCTGAGTTCCTACCCCGGCCTGAAAAGTAGCAGCAGTAGTAGACACAGCGACGACCTGTGCCAGGCTGGTGCACACCGTCAAAATCTGGGTTAGGGTCTCCTGAAGACCTGAAATCACAATGGGCACTGCTAGTGCCTGTGCCTCTACCGCTGGGACCTCAACTGCGGGGACCTGATCATGAGCAGTGGGAAGGTCCACAGGTACTGCCCCTGTTGCTAAGCGGGCTGCACCCCTCCCTCTGCCACGACCTCGACCTCCCGCTGGTCCTGCTGGTGTCTGATCACCACGATTTGTAGCATGAGTCCTCACCATATGTGAGAGAATGCAAATAACAGAAGTTTAGTTCCAAAATTCAAAAGAGTCGCACGACAAAATTCAATAATGTGGGATTTTTCCTAAGGGTTCTGTAGCCTATTGAAGATAAGTACAGACGTCTCCGTACCGATCCGCAAGACTTTACTAAACTTGCTCATGACTGGTGAGACCTATTTAACCTAGTGCTCTGATACCATCTTGTCATGACCCAATTTCGGAGTCGTGATGGCGCCTGTCGTGGAACCAGGAAAGCCGCTCTTTTTAACTAAGCTAAATTCAATTTCTCGTAAAAATATAATTTTAAACAAATTTATTGATAATACTAAGAATCTGACGTTTAAAAAATAATGTTTGAAAACTAAATTTAAACCTCCAACCCCGGATCCGGTGTCAATCAGTCATGAGCTACTATAACATAAAGCAAAAGAAAAGGAGAAATGGACAACATTGTCTCAAAATGAATAACAACAGGTAGAATAAGAAAGAGAAGACGAGTTCGCGATCACCAGCTGCTACCTCGACAACTACATCGAAAACTCTGACAGCTGCTCAATATCCACTACCGGGACCCAGTGTACCTAGATCTGCACACAAGGTGCAGGGGTTAATGTGAGTACACCAACTCAGAAATAATGAACCCCAACTACGGGCTGAGAAGTAGTGACAGACAAAACCTCAAAATTTTACAATAAACAATATACATAATTTAGACTTGCTAACAATTTATCAGGATGAGTAAATATGCCAAGTATGCGAGTACACTCTACATGCCATCATAAAAATATATGTATTAAACCAGTGTGGATATGCACATAGTGCTCAAAACTCTCCCACAGAAGTCCACTTAGTACTATATATGGCTCTCAGGCCCAGGGAAGTTCCATCCCGGAATATGCATAAACACCGGTGACCGTAGTCATTCCGTACTGAGGAAAAAAGGCCAATCCAGCCCCACAGAGAAAGTCCATCTCCGGAATACAACACTCGGACAAGATCCATGCTCAGGGATGATCCATCCCTCACATAACATCCACTTCAGACAATAGTCATGTCCACGAAAGATCCATCCCTCACATCAATGCGCTCACTAGGGGTGTAAAGACTCCGGAGGGGCCCTAGTGGCCTAAGAGCCATATCAAGACAACGAAGGCATGATTTAATATCGCTGTGGTGTGCAGTCCAATCTTATAACTGTCTCAATAACAAGCTCTCGGCCTTACTCAGTCATTACTCTTCACTCTCACTCGCATGGATCACAAATACATCCATCAGCCAGAAACAATGATAAGTATGCATATAATTAACAATACTGAGACTTAAATATGAAGTGATATGCTATAACAAGACTAAGTATATCAAATCAATTAATCACAAAATGAGACGGTAATATACGACCACTCGGGTCTCAGCATTTTCGGCGTGAAGCCTACCATTTATACTTAACATGATTTCTAACAGGTTTACAATTACCACATTAACAGAAGTACAGATATCATCAGGGAAGAATCACTAAGCGGTGTCATGGGATAAGCCAGGCCACAATTACTCGGTGCACGCTTGCATGCCCGTCACTTGGCATGTGCACCACCTCAACAATAGTCATAAATCATTTTAGCTCGAGGTTTTGAACCCTCAGAACCAATTTTGGAAATGTTACTTACCTTAAAATCGGCTAAAATACTATTCCACAGTGCCTTTGCCTCTAAATGTGGCCTCTGAGTGCTCCAAATCTACCAAGTTCAGATTTTTATCATCAATTTATGCTTAAGGAATGAATTCCAATTGAAAAGTACCAATTTTAGATCAAAACCCGAACCCTGTCCCCGTGTCTCAAAACCCGACAAATTTTATACCAAAATGTTCTTCATCATCCCACGAGTCTGTACATATAAAGAACACTAAAATCGGAGTTCGTTTGACCCCTCAAACCAATCCCTAAAGATCTCATAATCTCAAGCCCTAATCCCACATTTTTCTACTGATTTTCATGAATTAAATGCTGAGATTGTGTTCTATAATCACCCATAAACGAGTTTAAATGATCAAAATACTTACCTCTATGAAGAACATTGATTTCCCTCTTCAAAAATCGCCCTCAAAGCTCTATTTCCGTACAAATAATGGTGTTAAAAGGTCTAATGGTCGCGAAGGGTTTTAATTTATACTTTATGCCCAGGGGTTCCGCACATGCGGTCAAAACAAACGCACCTGCGACATTTCACTAAACGGCTTAACTCCGCGCCTACGACACACATTCCGCACCTGCGATTTTGCAGGTGCAGCCCATTATCCGCATCTGCGACGTCTTCCCTGGCTGGCCAAATCTCGCACCTGCGGAGCCTCCTTCCTCTCCTGTGATGACCCATCCGCAGGTGCAGTTACACCAACACCAGCAACTTCAGCAGCAACACAAGCACTCCAAACTCCCCGTTAACCACTCAAAACCATCCCGAGCCCCTTGGAACCCCAACCAAACATACCAACACCTCATATATGATCATTCAAACTTAATTGCACTCCCGAAACACTAAAAATAACATAAAAACACCAAAATCACATCAAATTCAAGCCTAAGAAATTTGAAATTTCCAAAATCCTCCAACGATGCCGAAACTATCCAAAACAACTCCGATTGACCTGAAATTTTGCAGACATATCAAAAATGACATTACGAACCTGTTCCAACTTCTAGAAATTCCATTTCGACCCTGATAACCTATTTTCCATTGCCGACCGGAAATTACCAAAACCTAACTTTCGCTAATTCAAGCCTAATTCTACACCGGTCCTCACCAAAATATTCTGCACACACTCCTAAGTCTTAAATCACCTAACCAAGCTATCCGATCCATAAAATCCATATTCTGAGGTCGTTTACCAATAAGTCAACTCTCAGTTGACTTTTCCAACTTCAAGGATATTTTTAAAGACTAGGCGACTAAACTCTCACTACAACCCTTCCGATTTCAAGCCTACCAACTCTAACACATCGATAACAGTATAACCAACCTATGACAAGTCAATAACAGTAATAATAATACAATTTCTACTGGACGACCGACCGGGTCGTTACAATCTGAGTAGGTTATACAGTATCATATACTATAACCCGACCCTGTGTTACTAGTGCTTCATGTATATATAAGAACATGAAGCGCTAGGAACACATGATCGGATTATTTTAGGGATTGATACATATATAAGGATATCAAAGTGTGTGTGTGTGTGTGTGTGTGTATATATATATATATATATATAGAGAGAGAGAGAGAGAGAGAGAGAGAGAGAAAGAGAGAGAGAGAGAGAGACAGACAGATACTATAACGTATATATAACTTTTTATAGTATATGTTAGTGTGTGTATGTATATAATATTCATTCATCACTAGTAACACATGGTCGGGTTATTTTAGGGATTTATACACTTGTAAATTTATTCATCAACTTATAACCTAGTGATGAATGAATGTTATATACATACACACACACTAACATATACTATAACAAGTTATATATACGTTATAGTATTACAGTGAAGTGTTTGTATGTGTCTATATATATATATATATACACACACACTTTGATAGCCTTATATATGTATCAATTCCTAAAATAACCCGATCATGTGTTCCTAGCGCTTCATATTATATATATATATATATTGTAACGACCCGACCGGACGTTTTGAGCTCTAGCGCGTCGTTCAGCGGTTTGAAGTTGTGAACAGCTTCGTTTCAGGTACTATGACCCGTGGGCGTGGTCGGAATTGAATTCCAGGAAGTTTAGAATTGATTTGGAAAGAAAATTCTCATTTCAGAAGTCTTAAGTTGGAGAAATCAACTAAGATTGGAATTTGGAGTAAATGACCTCTGAATCAGGATTTGAAGGTTCCAGCAGGTCCGTATGATGATTTCGGATTTGGGTGTATGTCCGGCTCGGGGTTTGGATAACCCGGGAGCGCTTCGGCGTATATTGTGGAAGTTAGCATTTTAGAAGGATTTCATGAATTTGGGCTTGAAGTGCATATCAGTGAGGTTGATGTCCATTTGGGATTCCGAGTCTGGGAATAGCTCCGTACGGTGATTTTGCAATAGGGAGCGCGATCGGAAGTGAATTTGGATGTTCGTAGGTCATTTTGGGGTCATTTGGCTAAAGATAGAAATTTGAAGGTTTTTGAGAAATCCGACCGGAAGTGGACGTTTTGATATCGAGGTCGAAATACGACTCCAGAAGTTGGAGCAGTTCTGTAATGTTGAATATGACTTGTGTGCAAAATTTAAGTTCAATCGGGTGTGATTTGATAGGTTTCGGCGTCGGATGTAGAAGTTTGAAATTCTAAGTTCTTAAAGATTTGGATTGAAGAGTGATTCGTCGTTTCAATGATTTAATGTGATTTGAGGCTTTGAGCAAGTCCGTGTTAAGTTTGAGATAGGTTGGTATGATTGGACGGGGTCCCGGGGGCCTCGGGTGGATTCCGGGTGGTTAACGGATCAAGACTTGAAGTTTGAAGAAGTTAAGATTGCTATCATCTGGCCGCATGTGTGGCTTGGGTGCCGCAGGTGCGAGAGTGGGCATGCTTGGCTGGGAACCGCAGGTGCGATGGATTTTCCGCACCTGTGAAACCGCAGGTGCGGACAAGTTATACACACACTAACATATACTATAACAAGTTATATATACGTTATAGTATTACAGTGAAGTGT
>MDKI01045916.1:0-34956 GCA_005239505.1 Nicotiana paniculata
CAAAGTTAGAAAGGAGACTTACCTCACTCTGAAATTCCAATACCGGCTTCCAAGCCCTTCCGACAACTCCAACGAACGCACAACGCTCCGAAACTACCACATAACGGCAAAGAAATGAAAATTCATCCTAATACTCACAACAAATTCAAATTATATACTTTCCCAACCCCGCTTCGTGAAATGACCAAAATGCCCTCGGGCCCACATGCCAGGAATCCAAAATTTCTCGAAGATATATTCTACTCATAGCCTTACTAACTCAAATACACAATTTACTCAAATATTCATGCTCAATTCGTGGCTAAAAATCCAACTTTCCATTTTCTAGGTTTCTTCAATATTTCCCAAATTCCTACCAATTTCCATGCTTAATCCATGCATATAATCTTGTATTTAACTTAGAGGCATGAAGGAGTTACTTACCTTGACATTGCATGAAGGAATCCTCTCTTTGAAGCCTCCCGAAATCGCCTAAGCCCATGAAGAAATGAAGACAAATGAACCCAAGCCTTGCTTTTAAAACATTCTGCCCAGGACGATTTCCGCACATGCGGTCCTACCTCCGCACCTGCGCTCCCGCAGGTGCGACCAATCTCCCGCACCTGCAACTTCCTCAACTCCAGCCCAAAATTGCACCTGCGCCCCATTGTCTGCACCTGCGGCTTCGCAGGTGCGGAAATTCCATCGCACCTGCGATCCCAGCCAAGCCTGCCCACTCTCGCACTTGCGCCGCCCAAGCCGCACCTACGGCAAAATCCTCGCAGGTGCGGATCACACCAGATGACAGCAATTCCAGCCTTCTTCAACTTCAAATATTGATCCGTTAACCACCCGGAATCCACCCGAGGCCCCCCGGACCCCGTCCAATTATACCAACCTATTACAAAACATAATGCGGACTTGCTCGAGGCCTCAAATCACATCAATCAACATCAAAATCACGAATCGCACCCAAATCCCAACTTTATGAACTTAGAAATTTCCAACTTCTACATCCGACGCCGAAACCTATCAAATCACGTCCGATTGACCTTAAAGTTTGCACACAAGTCATATTCTACATTATGGATCTACTCCAACTTCCGGAATCGCATTCCGACCTCGATATAAAAACTTCCACTTCCGGTCGGGTTTCTCAAAAACCTTCAAATTTCTATCTTTAGCCAAATGACTTCAAAATGGCCTACGGACATCCAAATTCACTTCCGACCGCGCTCCCAAATCCAGAATCACCATACGAAGCTATTCCCAGACTTGAAATCCCACACGGACATCAACAATACTGAAATACACTTCAAGCCAAATTTATTAAATTCTTCTAAAATGCTAACTTCCACAATATGCATCGAAACGCTCTCGGGTTATCTAAAACCCGATCCGGACATACGCCCAAGTCTGAAATCATCATACGAACCTGCAGGAACCCTCAGATCCTGATTTAGAGTTCGTTTACTCAAACTTCTAATCTTAGTTGATTTCTCCAACTTAAGGCTTCTGAAATGAGAATTTTCTTTCCAAATAAACTCTAAACTTCCTGAAATTCAATTCCGACCACACCTACAAGTCATAACACCTGAAACGAAGCTGCTCACAGCCTCAAACCACTAAACGACATGCTAGAGCCCAAAACAACCGGTCGGGTCATTACAATGAGTGTTCTTCAACAACAGGATCAATCCTATGAATATCACCTAAAGCACTTTGAAGTGCGACTTGAGAGGGTCGAGAGAGGCGAAGCTGGAGATATGCCTCAGCTCAAGAAGGATGTCGCTAAGTTGAAATCAAAGCTGCACAAGATGCATAATTTGGAGTTTTACTTGACTTCCCTTCTCCCGGAGGAAGTCGAGCAGGGTACTAGCACCTTCATTCT
Organism: Nicotiana paniculata; assembly: GCA_005239505.1. Taxonomy (NCBI): domain Eukaryota; kingdom Viridiplantae; phylum Streptophyta; class Magnoliopsida; order Solanales; family Solanaceae; genus Nicotiana; species Nicotiana paniculata. The sequence goes on from MDKI01045916.1 coordinate 1,871, forward strand.
GATCTTGGAGTTAGATTTTGCAAACCTTATGATAGCTCCAGAGGCCCTAGGTACTAAGACGTCAAAGGATTCGGATTTAGTTGTACACATTGACACTTCTTTATAGAAAGGATCCGGAGAGTCAGAAGGGGAGTCTGATGAGGGAGATACTGAAGATGAGGAAATTGATGAGGAGGCATTAGTTGAGGAGACTGAGGGTCAACGGGACAACAGGGGAAAGCAAGTGGTTGTTTCTACAGATGCACATGATGAAGAGGAAGAAGACGTGAAGATATAAATTGCACATTCTCTTGCGGACATGGTCGCCAAAGCACATCCATCGACCACACAACCATCATTAGGAGAGGCTAGCAGCTCCCAGGTCCCAGACCCAACCTCACAATAGGTGGAGCTTCCTATTCCAGCCTCAGAGACCACCACAAAGTCCAAGGTTCCACCTATTGCTGTCACAGTGCCGGAAGTTGACCCCACAGCTGCCCCAGATGCTTCAACCCCTCCTAGCGCCTAGTGTTCCCCAGGAAGCCCCTAAACTTTGCTTTTACATTCTCTATGCATTGGGGGCATTGCATGTTTTTGGTTGGGGGTGGGATAGTCATATTTTGTGTGAAAATTGTACATAAAATCTTTACTTTAATAGTATAGATTGGTAGTTAGAAATGAATTGCCCTTGGTTTTTCTTTTCCGAGTTCTTTTCCAAGGGTGTAATAGTAGAACCACGACAGTAGCATGGAATGTTTTGACTTGTTTGTGTTGATTGTTCTAGATTCAATCATGTAATGAATTTTTGTGAATAAATTGTACCCTTCTAATTTTGTATATATCTAAAAAAATGGTTAGTCATTCTTGTGAACTTGAGGGTCACTATTTGACTTTATGCTTACTCAGAATCTTAAATATCATTTGATAAAAGCTTTGAGTTGCCTTGCATTCACTTGAGAGCTGAAACTATGCTGAGTCGAACAGTTCATGCGTTGTGAGTGAGTGAGGATTTTTATAAATAATGCATATGCTTAACTTGTGATGTCTAGAACTTGCCCGGTTGGTTTCTTAGTGCAACTCTCAGGTTAATGATTGGGTGCTGAAATGATCTTAGGCTCTCTTTGTGACTGCTAGCTAATTTTGACCAAATTGACCTCCCTGGTACATAAATTACCCTAGTTACCCCCTTTGAGCCTTTAACCTTTTATTTGGTTACCACATTACAAACCTTTACCCCTTGTGAAATAATTCCTTATTTTGAACCCATCCTTCCATTAACGATTAAGAATGAGGCTAAAAGCCTAAGTTGGGGGTGCCGGTATAAAGTGGAAATTTGTAAGGTTGACTACTGTGTGTAGAAGAAAAAAAAAGTAAAAAAAAACAACAAAAACCTCAAAGTTATATATATAAAGATACTCAAGCTCCAAAAATAAAAACAATTGTAAGAGAGAGAGAGAGAGAGAGAGAGAGAGAGAAGAGAGAGAGAAAAGGAGTGGAGTCTTGTAGAAACTGAAGAAATACTTTGAGGTAGTTCTATGTCGGTAACGCGAGGTCAATAAGTGCTATGTAGTAAATAAGCGAAGTGTATGTAGAGTTCATGTAGGGTATATCCACTACATTCCCAAATATTCATCCAACCCGTCCCGAAGCCTACATTACAACCCGTGAAAAGTACTTGGTGATCTACATCCAATCATTCCTGATATAGCATCGAGTTAAAACAAGAGCAAGCATATGGACTGATACTTGTAGCATGTAGCTTTCATTCTGAGTGCAAGCGTGTTTGATTGAATCCCCTTGTACATATGTGTGAGTTGGGGATTTTCTTTGTTGTGAGTACGCATAAATTGCAAGATTTAGAAGAAGTTAGGTTCTTGAAGTAGAATACAAGTGTACACTTAGCTGTGGGTAGCATTCTGTCATTTTGGTTGAGGTTCGAAGTTCACAAGTTTATTAGTCGAATTGTTAAATGATCGTTGTGTTCCAGGAAGGGTAAATAAAAGAAGTTACATTATTGTTAGCTAATAGTCAAAACCATCTACAATCACTGCTATTTTGTGATATGTCGGAAATAGAAGTAGTATAGAATAGGATAATTTTGTTTTAGTTGCTTGAGGACAAGCAGGAGTCTAAGTAGGGGGTATTGATGTGCCGTAGAATTTTGGCACTTTTGATACCAAATACATAGACTTTAGCTCGCCTGACAAAGCATTTTTAGTTAATTCTTATAAAGTTTTGGTGTTTTGTAGTGCACGAGACTTGAAGAGCCAAAAACATGGAAAAGAAGTCAAAAATCCATAAAAGGGCAGAAATGCGGCAGGTCTGCGACCACAGAAGTGATGTGCGGACCGCAAACCCACCGCAGACTGAAGCAGTTCTTTTAGGCACTGAATAGAAGATTATGCGGTCCATTATGCGGTCGCATAACACTTCTGCGAACTGCATAATGACCGCACAATCGCAACTGGAAATTTGGCTTAAAACTTTTGCGATGAAGTCTGCGGTCGCATAATTGTTATGTGGACCGCAGAACTAGAATGCGATGGAAAATTGGGCTTCAAGACCTGTAAGTATGTGATGCATGTTTCAATTATGCGGACCGCATACATGGTTTGCGACCATTATGCGGTCGCAAAAGGGCTGTGCAGGGTCATTTTTGTCCAATCTTGACCCCGACTTTTAGTCCACTATAAATAGATTTACTAGGGTTTTTGTGGGTCATCTTGTCTAAAAAAGAGGCTACATTGAAGGCATTGAATACTTCTTTATTTTGGAAGCTTTTGAAGAGAGAATCTTGTACTTTTGTAAGCCTTATGACTTTAATTATTGTTTTATCTTTGTATTTTAGCATGCGTAGCTAGTTTTAAATACTAAAGTTGTGGACCCTAAATGGGTGTAATGTTAATGGGTGTTTACCATTGAATACATATATATATATATATATATATATATATATATATATATATATATATAACGGTTGGTTGATATTTATTTATTTATTTCTCATGCTTCATTTATTATTGTTGGTTGCAACATTAACTAATTCCATTTTACTCTTTCTTTACTTGGAAAAGTGGGTTAGGGTTTGGCAGAATTGAATATAAAAAACTCAAGGCTTTAAACCTTATTTAATAGAATCGCTTAGGAATAAGTGGGTTCTATTTGGCATAAATTGGTTATTCTTAATTGCAACTCTTTTACATTTGGATAAATCATAAAGAGAAAATACTTCTCAACTATTGGGAAATACTGAGTAGTCACTTAGAAACCATTTGCATATCAAAGGAACTTCCATTAGAAATATATCACATTAACACCGATAGCATTAGATTCCATTGAAGGGGACACAACCTTGGTTTCTTTAATCAAATTAATTACATTTTCACAATACAATAGTCTTCTTTACTACACATAATTACAACACTCTTTTTAAGCTAACGAGATAGAATTACGATTTAAGTCAAGTTTCACATTATTCAAGTAATCTTTTCACACCTATTCCCTGTGGGATTCGACCCAACCTAGTTGGGTTATTATATTTGACATCGACTGTCTTACACCATTTACTTAGGTGTAATTTGAGCGTATCACCCGGCCTCAGCCTCAGCCTCTAGCAATAGGGGGAGCAGCTCCTCCCAAGTTTGGAACATCTGTCGTGCGCGTTCTTACCATCTATGAGATAATAAGAGAAAGACAGTTAGTATAACATCAACTGCACAATAGAAGTTGAAGAAATGGTAGTCTCCTAACACCCTATAGCCTCTCGAAGATAAGTACGGACGTCTCCGCACTGGTCCGCAAGACTCTATTAAGACTGCTCATAACTTGTGAGACCTACATGAACCTAGTACTTTGATACCATGTTGTCACGACCCAATTCTATTATAGGCCGTGATGGCGCCCAGCGCCGCTGCTAGGCAAGACAACAGTGAACTAACCACTTGATTCCTTTTTTTTAAAATAAATTTTCATGTAATTATGCTTCCCTTGATTTAAAGGAATAAGAGACAACAAGCTTAAAATAAATAAAATGAAAACAAATAAGTGCAGGCATAACCATATAAAATAAACAAAAAACACAAGTCTACTAGTGTATGCCAAGACTTGGTGTCATAAGTGTATGAGGCGTTCGGCCCGATCCAAAAGAAGGAAGGATACTTTATAAGAATTTAACATTCATGTTATAATAAGTCCAATACACGATGCAATAAAATTTTCATTTACGGTCAAGTAATCTGCTTAAATCTTAAGCAAGTGAAATCCGTTCCTTTACCGTTCTTCCAACAAATTTTTAACAAAATTTAGGCACGTAAATTAACAAGTAGGTTCAAATATTACAAGTAATTCCTCATTTGGTGTAACGAACCGGACGGTCGTTCCATGAGATTAGCCCAATTTCCCCCGTTTCTACTTTATCATATGTTGCTTAGCCTATTTATGTTGTACTGGATCGGTTGGTTCGGTTTCGGAGTGGTCGTGGTGAGAACAGAGACACTTAGTCTCTTAAATTGGCTTAATAGTTGGAAAAGTCAACTACGAGTTGACTTATTGGTAAACGACCTCGGAATGTAGATTTTATGGCTCGGACAACTTCGTTAGGTGATTTGGGACTTAGGAGTGTGTTCAGAATGAAGTTTTGATGTCCGGTGTAGAATTAGTCTTAAATTGGCGAAAGTTAGTTCTTGGCGATTTTCGGTCAGTAGGAGAAAATAGGCTATCGGGGTCGGAATAGAATTCCTCAAGTTGGATCAGGTTTGTAATGTCATTTTGGATATGTGCACAAATTTTCAGGTCAATCGGATGTGTTTTGGATGGTTTCGGCATCCTTGGTGAAATTTAGAAGTTTTAAAGTTCATAGGCTTGAATTTGATGTGATTTTCGTGTTTTGCATTTTTTTTGGTGTTTCGAAGGCTCAACTAAGTTCAAATGAGGTTATGGGATGTATTGGTATGTTTGGTTGGGGCCCCGAGGGGCTCGGGATTGATTTCGGATGGTTAACGGAGGTTTGGACTTAGGAATTTGCAGCAAGGTTGTTGTTGGTGTCATATTACTGGTGTGGCCGCACATGCGAATGGGGAGCCGTAGGTGAGGGCCTGCAGAAGCAAAAAGGAATCCACAGATTCGAAATTTGGGCAGCTCAGTGTGGGACCGCACCTGCGGATTCGCAGGTGCGGAAAAGGAGTCGCAGGTGCGGAATTTGGACTTTTAGTGGAATTGCGCAGGTGCGCACCTGGGACCGTATGTGAGGATCCGCAGGTGCGCACCTGGGATCGCAGGTGCGAAGAATGGGCCACGTGTGCGAATTAACTGGGCAGGAGGTATAAATAGGTGCCTCCGCGAAATTTTGGCATTTTTCTTCATTTTGCATGCGGGTTGAGCCAATTTACGAGCAATTTGAAGGAGGATTTCAAGAGTCTTCAATGGAGGTAAGTTTCTCAGACTATAAACTCGATGCTATGTTATCATGTGATGGATTAGGCTTGGAATTTGTGGATTAAATGGCATAAATTAGGGGTTTAGTGCTTGGGAAATTGAGACTTTTAATTAAGGAATTTAGGAGTCGTTTGTGGTCAGATTTCCATGCATTTTATATATGTAGACCCGGGAAGGGATAAGGATTCTTGTGACGCAATTTTTATTGAATTCTGAGACGTGGGACCATGGCTCGGGTTTGGCCAATTTCAGGAATTGTGCCAAATTTTGATAGCTTTTGATTGGGTTTTGTTCCTTTAGCGTATATTGATGATATTAATCTGGTTTTGGTTAGATTCGGAGCAATTAGGAGCCGATTCGAGGGGCAAGAGCATCGCGGATGAGTGTTTTGTCCTGGTGGAGGTAAGTAATGGCTATAAATCGTGTCGTGAGGGTATAAAATTTTTATTTACGGTCAAGTAATCCGCTTAAATCTTAAGGAAGTGCAATCTGTTCCTTTACCGTTCTTGCAACAATTTTTTAACATAATTTAGGCATGTAAAATTAACAAGTAGGTTCAAATATTACAAGTAATTCCTGATTTGGTGTAACGAACTGACCGGTCGTTCCGTGAGATTATCCCCGTTTTCCCCCATTTCTGCCTTATCATATGTTGTTTAGCCTATTTATGTTGTATTGGGTCGATTGGTTCGGGTTCGGAGTGGTCGTGGTGAGAACGGAGACACTTAGTCACTTAAATTGGCTTAATAGTTAAAAAGTCAACTCGGAGTTGACTTATTGTTAGACGACCTCGGAATGTATATTTTATGGCTCAAACATCTTCTTTAGGTGATTTGGGACTTAGGAGTGTGTTCGAAATGAATTTTTGATGTTCGGTGTAGAATTAGGCTTGAATTGGCGAAAGTTAATTTTTGGCGATTTTCGATCAGCAAGAGAAAATAGGCTATCGGGGTCGGAATGGGATTCCGGAAATTGGAGTAGGTTCGTAATGTCATTTTGGATATGTGCGCAAATTTTCAGGTCAATTGGATGTGTTTTGGATGGTTTCGACATCCTTGGTGAAATTTAGAAGTTTTAAAGTTCATAGGATTGAATTTGATGTGATTTTGGTGTTTTTCTTTGTTTTTGGTGTTTCGAAGGCTCGACTAAGTTCAAATGAGGTTATGGGATGTAGTGGTATGTTTGGTTGAGTCCCCGAGGGACTCGGGATTGATTTCGGATGGTTAACAGAGGTTTGGACTTAGGAATTTGCAGCAAGGTTGCTGCTAGTGTCATATTACTGGTGTGGCCGCACATGCGAATGGGGAGCCGCAGGTGAGGGCCTGCAGAAGCAAAAAGGAATCCACAGATTCGGAATTTGGGCAGCTCAGTGTGGGACCGCACCTGTGGATTCGCAGGTGCGGAAAAGGAGTCGTAGGTGCAGAATTTGGACTTTTAGTGGAATTGCGCAGGTGCACATCTGGGACTGCAGGTGCGAAGAATGGGCCGCATGTGCGGATTAACTGGGCAGGAGGTATAAATAGGTGCCTCCGCAAAATTTTGGCATTTTTCTTCATTTTGCATGCGGGTTGAGCCAATTTTGGGAGCAATTTGAAGGAGGATTTCGAGAGTATTCAGTGGATGTAAGTTTCTCAGACTGTAAACTCGATTCTATGTTATCATGTGATGGATTAGGCTTGGAATTTGTAAATTAAATGGCTCAAATTGGGGGTTTAGTGCTTGGGAAATTAAGACTTGTAATTAAGGAATTTAGGAGTTGTTTGTGGTCAGATTTCGATGCATTTTATATGTGTAGACTCGGGAACGGATAAGGATTCTTGTGACGCAATTTTTATTGAATTTCGAGACAAGGGCCCGGGGCTCGGGTTTGGCCAATTTTGGGAATTGTGTCAAATTTTGATATCTTTTGATTGGCTTTTGTTACTTTAGCGTATATTGATGATGTTAATCTAGTTTCGATTAGATTCGGAGCAATCAAGAGACGATTCGAGGGGCAAGAGCATCGCAGATTAGTGTTTTGGCCTGGTGAAGGTAAGTAATAGCTATAAATCTTGTCCTGAGGGTATAAAATTTTCATTTACGGTCAAGTAATACGCTTAAATCTTAAGAAAGTGAAATATGTTTCTTTACCGTTATTCCAACAATTTTTTAACATAATTTAGGCATGTAAAATTAACAAGTAGGTTCAAATATTACAAGTAATTCCTGATTTGGTGTAACGAACCGGCCGGTCGTTCCGTGAGATTAGACCCGTTTCCCCCCGTTTATGCTTTATCATATGTTGCTTAGCCTATTTATGCTGTATTGGGTCGATTGGTTCGGGTTCGGAGTGGTCGTGGTGAGAACGCAGACACTTAGTCACTTAAATTGGCTTAATAGTTGAAAAGTCAACTGGGAGTTGACTTATTGGTAAACGACCTCGGAATGTAGATTTTATGGCCCAGACAGCTTTATTAGGTGATTTGGGACTTAGGAGTGTGTTCGGAATGAAGTTTTGATGTCCGATGTAGAATTAGGCTTGAATTGGCGAAATTTAATTTTTGGCGATTTTCGGTCAGCAGGAGAAAATAGGCTATCGGAGTTCGAATGGAATTCCAGAAGTTGGAGCAGGCTCGTAATGTCATTTTGGATATGTGCGCAAATTTTCAGGTCAATCGGATGTGTTTTGGATGGTTTCAACATCCTTGGTGAAATTTAGAAGTTTTAAAGTTCATAGGCTTGAATTTGATGTGATTTTGGTGTTTTCCCATTGTTTTTGGTGTTTCGAAGGCTCGACTAAGTTCGAATGAAGTTATGGGATTTGTTGGTATGTTTGGTTGGGGGCTCGAGGGGCTCGAGATTGGTTTCGGATGGTTAACGGAGGTTTGGACTTAGGAATTTGCAGCAAGGTTGCTGTTGGTGTCATATTACTGGTGTGGCCGCACCTGCGGATGGGGAGCCGCAGGTGCGGGCCCGCAGAAGCAAAAAGGAATCCGCAGATTCGGAATTTGGGCAGCTCAGTGTGGGGCCGCACATGCGGATTCGCAGGTGCGCAAAAGGAGTCGCAGGTGCGGAATTTGGACTTTTAGTGAAATTGCGCAGGTGCGCACCTGGGACCGCAGGTGCGAAGAATGGGCCGCAGGTGCGGATTAACTGTGCAGGAGGTATAAATAGGTGCCTCCGCGAAATTTTGGCATTTTTCTTCATTTTGCATGCTGGTTTAGCCAATTTGGGAGCAATTTGAAGGAGGATTTCGAGAGTCTTCAGTGGAGGTAAGTTTCTCAGACTATAAACTCGATTTTATGTTATCATGTGACAGATTAGGCTTGGAATTTGTGGATTAAATGGCATAAATTGGGGGTTTAGGGCTTGGGAAGTTGAGACTTGTAATTAAGGAATTTAGGAGTTGTTTGTGGTCGGATTTTGATGCATTTTATATGTGTAGACTCGGGAAGGGATAAGGATTCTTGTGACGCGATTTTTAATTGCGAGACGTGGGCCTGGGGCTCGAGTTTGGCCAATTTTGGGAATTGTGCCTAATTTTGGTTAGATTTGGAGCAATCGGGAGCTGATTCGAGGGGCAAGAGCATCGCGGATTAGTGTTTTGGCACGGTGGAGGTAAGTAATTGATATAAATCTTGTCCTGAGGGTATAAATTTTCATTTATGGTCAAGTAATCCGCTTAAAGATTAAGCAAGTGAAATCTGTTCCTTTACCGTTCGTCCAACATTTTTTTTACATAATTTAGGCATGTAAATTAACAAGTAGGTTCAAATATTACAAGTTATTCCTTATTTGGTGTAACGACCCGGCCGGTCGTTCCGTAAAATTTGCCCCATTTCCCCCCATTTCTACTTTATCATATGTTGCTTAGCCTATTTATGTTGTATTGGGTCGATTGGTTTGGGTTCGTAGTGGTCGTGGTGAGAACGGAGACACTTAGTCTCTTAAATTGGCTTAATAGTTGGAAAGTCAACTGGGAGTTAACTTATAGGTAAACGACCTCAAAATGTAGATTTTATTGCTCAGACAGTTTCATTAGGTGATTTGGGACTTAGGAGTGTGTTTGGAATGAAGTTTTGATGTCCGGTATAGAATTAGGCTTGAATTGGCGAAAGTTAGTTTTTGGCGATTTCCGGTCGGCAGAAGAAAATAGGCTATCGGGGTCGAAATGGAATTCCAGAAGTTGGAGCAGGTTCGTAATGTCATTTTGGATATGTGCGCAAATTTTTAGGTCAATCGGATGTGTTTTGGATGGTTTCGGCATCCTTGGTGAAATTTAGAAGTTTTAAAGTTCATAGGCTTGACTTTGATGTGATTTTGGTGTTTTTACGTTGTTTTTGGTGTTTCGAAGGCTCGAATAAGTTCGAATGAGGTTATGGGATGTGTTGGTATGTTCGGTTGGGGCCTCGAGGGGCTCAGGATTGATTTCAGATGGTTAATGGAGGTTTGGACTAGGAATTTGCAGCAAGGTTGCTGCTAGTGTCATATTACTGGTGTGGCCACACCTGCGGATAGGGAGCCGTAGGTGCGGGCCCCCACAAGCGAAAAGGAATCCGCAGATGCGAAATTTGGGCATCTCAGTGTGGGATCGCAGATGCGGACGTGGGACCACACCTGCGGAGTCGCAGGTGCGGAAAAGGAGTCGCAGGTGCGGAATTTGGACTTTTAGTGGAATTGCGCAGGTGCGCACCTGGGACCGCAGGTGCGGATCCGCAGGTGCGAAGAATGGGCCGCAGGTACAGATTAACTGGGCAGGAGGTATAAATAGGTGCCTCCGCGAAATTTTTGCATTTTTCTTCATTTTGCATGCCGGTTGAGCCAATTTGGGAGCAATTTGAAGGAGGATTTCGAGAGTCTTCATTGGAAGCAAGTTTCTTAGACTATAAAATCAATTCTATGTTATCATGTGACAGATTAGGCTTGGAATTTGTGGATTAAATGGCATAAATTTGTGGTTTAGGGCTTGGGAAATTGAGACTTGTACTTAAGGAATTTAGGAGTTGTTTGTGGTCAGATTTTGATGTATTTTATATGTGTAGACTCGGGAAGGGATAAGGATTCTTGTGACACAATTTTTATTGAATTGCGAGACGTGGGCCTGGGGCTCGAGTTTGGCCAATTTCGGGAATTGTGCCTAATTTTGATAGCTTTCGATTGGATTTTGTTCCTTTAGCGTATGATGATGTTAATCTGGTTTCGGTTAGATTCGAAGCAATCGGGAGCCGATTCGAGGGGCAAGAGCATCGCGGATTAGTGTTTTGTCCCGGTGGAGGTAAGTAATGGCTATAAATCTTGTCCTGAGGGTATGAAACCCCGGACTTCATATTTCTCACTATTTTTAGAGTGGCGCACACGCCGGATGACGAGTGTGTGGCGCGCACTGATTTCTGGATTTGGACTTGGTCCTCTCCGTGGAAACTATTGAGCTACGTATTTTACTCTAAACCATATGTTAAATTGTGTTCTAAAGCTATTGCTATATTTGGGTTGTAAGCCATGTTTGGGGCTTCGTGCCGACTTGTTTAGACCCCTTGGGGGATTTTTACTGCTATTTTTCTCACTGTGTTGACTTATGATTTACACTCAGTCATGGTATGTTTAACTGATTTCGAAACTCAGCCTTATTTGCACTATTTTTAGTTATAAAATGATGTTTTGGGTTGAGTGCCCCGTTTTACTGATACGCCCGAGGGGATTTTGAGAGTTGCTGACTGAGTGAGGCCGAGGGCCTAATTGCGAAGATATGATATGCCACGAGGTGGCTTGATATTAACGCTTGGGCTGAAGGATCCCCTCCGGAGTCTGTACACACCCCCAGTGAGCGCAGGTACCTACTGAGTGCGAATGTGGAGTGACGAGTGATTGGGAGGCATGAGTGACATTGAGGTTGCCCGAGGGGCTAATATTGAGTGACTGTGAGGTATGCTGAGTGATGTTCTGCCCGATGGGCGATTTATGATTCATGTTTTGGCCCGAGGGGCTACTTATGATTTATTTCATTTTTCACTAAATTCTTCGGGCAATTTTTATTTATGAAATTGCTGGAAAATACATTTTTCAAAGGATACTGAAGTTGGCTTTGAAGGCATGTTGATTTCATATATATATGCATATACTGTTGGAAAGAAAGGCTATGCTTATTGTGAACTGATGGTTTGATTTTATGTGTTTCTTACTGCTTAAGACTTGATTTATTTGCATTACTACTGAGTTGGCGTACTCACATTACTCCCTGCACCCCTGTGTGCAGATACAGGTGTTGATACCGAGTGTTAACCATCTATTTTCGTGCGGAGCCGGAGTCGGGACATAGAGAGAGCTGTTCAGCGTCCGCAGCATCTCTGTTTTCCCTTCTTATTTTGTACCTAGTTCTTCGTTCCGAGGTTTTGTATTATAATAGTATAATTTTTGGTATATTCCTTAGATGCTCATGACATGTTGACTCCGGATCTTGGGGATGGTTTTTGGACTGTTTAACTGGTTGTTTTGCTTAATAGATTCAGTAATTTTATATACGTTTATGAAATGGGGGAACCGAGTTGGAAATTTTGGAAAGAAACTGTAAATATGTGATTGTTGGCTAGCCTAGTTCCACGATAGGCGCCATCAAGGCCGGTTTAGGATTGGGGTCGTGACATTTGGGTCCTAAACTACCCGGACATAAGCATAAAAAGTAGTTACGCACGGACTCTCATCACCTCGTGCGTATGTAGCCCCCACAATTAGACACAAATATTAATTTGAATCACCTATGGGGTAAATTCTCTCTTACAAGGTTAGACAAGAGACTTACCTCGTCTCAAAGCTTACTTCTCGGTCCAAGATTGTGCTTAGAACCCTCAATTCCGTGCCAAACGACTCGAAACTAGCCAAACGTTATATAAATTAGTCAATACATGCTCAAAAGTTCATATCTCTACTATTAATATAAGCTCGAAAATGAGATGTTACATCCCGTATTTTCGTACGTTAAAGTTTCGTCGTAAGTCAATCGATGTAAGTTCATAAATGAGATTATTTTGAGATTATAAGTATTATTCTATTTTAAAACAAGTGATAAGTAAATTCGTGAAGGTCAGAGAGTAAGCAAATCGAAGGAAATGAGTTTCGCCGAAGTTTGACATTTTGGACTATTGCCATACGAGGTACCACATGACCATGATAGTGAGGTATATAAAGTGTGTTGAAAGTGATTAGTATTTTAATTAATTTGGGGTAATTCTTAATTATGTGGATAATTGGATAATTATGTATTTTTAAGTGGGAGATTAACTTGTAAATTGAATTTTGTGGATAATTATTTAAATGAGATTTGGATAATTGTTAGGGGGGACAACATCCACGTTGGATTTATGGAAACTTGGCAGCAAATTTCCACCAATTCATAACCTTAAGTAGGTGGTGGAAACATTTAAATTTATGTGCACCTTTATATCATTCTTGTTGAAGAATGCCATCTCTAATCCACAAGGTTAGGTAAATAGTGAATCAAATGTTGTTACACTTTGAGAACAACAAGGTACGGATGAATCTACAACAAGAATCCATATGGGATTGCATTATGTAATAGCAACGTGATTTTCAATTCTAAGGGAGTACGGTATAATCTTTCTCAAGAACATCATACGAATTTTTCCCTACTTCGTTCTGTTGTTACGTGTCTTTTTCCCAATTTACGTGTGTTAGATGGATTGATAAGAGAATCATCTCAGGTATGTTAAGGCTATCCCTTTTTTCTTTTTGGCATGATCCATACGATACAAACGAAACGAACAAATGCAAAACTTTCATAAATGACTCTATTCATAGAAATACTAGAGGTTCCTATGTTCTTGATTCTCCATATGTCTTATTATTCTATCATTTGTCCATGGGTCTCATAAAATACGTAAGTTGATAAATTTTATTTCATGATATTAATCAAAGGCATAATGGTATTATGACACTCCGAAAGATTTTATTGGCGTACTTCTCATGCATTGCATTCATATATACATGTACATTTACCAATGACCAGATGGCGTTATATACGCGTATATATATATATATATACATATATATATATATATATATATATATATATATATATATGGGAAAAGGTTATGGCGTTATATACGCACCACCACTTGATCAGCTGGTATACATTGATGATTTTTCCCACAGTGGCCAAGATGATATGATGGGATGCTCTTAGAGGCTTGATGATGTTATAAACACATATACCTATGCATGGTATGACATTTATACGCATATGCATGACATTATAAAGTTTACATGATTCACAGAGCTATTCAGACATACATGTTGAGTCTTTTACTCCATATTTCTCTCATGTCTTTTATTTACTAATTTTCATCCCTTATATTCTTGGTACATTATTTGTACTGACATCCCTTTTGCCTGGGAACAATGTTTTTCATGCCCGCGGGTCCGGATAGACAGGTTGAGAGTCCTCCAAGTAGGCTATCAGCTCAGCGGAAGATGTTGGTGCGCTCCATTTGCTCCAGAGTTGCTTATGTGTCAGTATGATTAGGACATGTATTGATTAGTATGGCATGGTCTTGTCTTGACCTTTATGACAATTATGTACTCTTAGAGGCTTGTAGACATATGTCGTATATGTGAAATATTGTATGGCCTTGTCGGCCTATGTTCAATGTATGAGTGATCATTTGATCTTATAGGCCAGTAAGTCATATGTATAAGTTTGTGTTCCCTCATGCTTTACTCCGCTTCATTTACCTATGATATAATGATACTAAAGATACGTTACGTTGGTACTCGGTTGAGTAAGGTATCGGGTGCCTTCACGGCCCATCGGTTTGGGTCGTGATAAAAGTGGTGAGCAGTTATGTCCTAGGGAGTCTACAAGCCGTTTCTAGTAGAGTCTTATTTATGGGTGTGTTGTGCACCACACTTATAGCAGGAGGGGCTACAAGGAATTTAGGATTGTACTATTTCTTCTTACTCCAGATCGTGTGGTTGAGCTCAGTTGTAAGAACTCAATTTACTAAACTCTATCTTACGATACCTACATCCAGAAAGACGGTTGGTAAGAGATATAGTTGTGGAAGAGTTGATTCAGAGGAACTCGATTTTGGATCAGGCTTATGATGAGTAAATGTGAGTTTTTCAGTAGAACATGTGTGTAAGCTTCTTGATAAGGAGCCTTAAGGAAATATTATCTACCCATATGGTGAAAATCAATGAGAGATTCAGGAGGTAGATATAAGTTTCAACAAGTAAAATAAGCAAGGTGAAATAGGGTACAAGGTACCCAGCTAATGAAGATTATCAGTATTTACAATTCAGGCAGAGGAATATAAGCCTTTTGAGTTACCTTTAACAATAATAGAGGTATCTACAATTGGCCACGCCCATCTCAGTTATGTCCTATGGGGGCTAACAGAAGTAGTATAAAAGAAGGCCGGATACCAGGATCTAGCTGGGGTTAGGGTAACCCAAAATGGTGAATGGATTATTTGTGTTAGTTGACATTTCCGAAGGATATTGCAAATGTGCAAATAGATCTCCTTGTGAGAAGCTCATATGGTGCACTCTAAAATAGTACAGCTAGATATGAGTACTACAAAGATAGGAACTGGAAGCCTAGAAGGGATAAATATTATCTTAGTGTGGCTCCCGTCCCTAGTAGACAAAGAATGTTAGGCAACCCAAAGAGCCAGTGGATGGAGCAAGGGGAGCTAAAAGAAAAAGAATGTCTTGTTGGAGTTTTCAGAATAAAGTAATAGACATAAATGTTAGTAGGGAAATAAGAAGAGAGTTAATAAAGCATTATGAGTAAGATGTGATACATGGATGACAATGGTAGATCAAAAAATGACAGTAGTACAGAGTCTATAGTCAAGTGAAGGAAAAGACGAGAAGTGATAGGCCTTGAGACAACAAAAGAGTATAGGCCATAAAGTCATATCCTCATTTCGAGAAATAAGTTCATGACTCCAACGTGATTACCTGAAGGAAAAGTTAGACCCCAGAGTAATACAAATTAGTATGGGCTGGTGAACAAGGTAAACTAAGCATGAGTTAGGGACTGAGTGATTTGATAATAGTCGGCATCATGAGAAATTCAGAGATTGGGTTCCGGCGATAATAGAATGGATGGCAGAAGAATATTCATGAGAAATTCAGAGAATGGTCATTCAGGAAGACGCTTCCCTAAAGCAAGCAATGTGAGCAAAGTTAAGCTTAAGGGATTGTGTGTGCCAGTTATACTAGGTGTCACCCTTGTGAGTAAGAAATTTTGTTATCCTTGGTACAGAAGGATTTCCGCAAGGCAAGTAAGGGTCATCGATGATGTGAAAAGACGCCAAAGATGAAGAGGTAAAACATCTATAGGTAGATCGCCGTAGCTCTAAATCTTAGTACTCCCCTAAAGAGGGGAATATGGAGTAATGTGGCATTAAGTCAGAATTAAGTGATTCTAGTAACTATGGAATGGTAAAGGAATAATGCGATAAAAATAAGAAAGTTATGAGATTGAACTTATTCAAATCCTACAGATATGCTACGATTCCATAACATTATGCAAACACAACGTCAAAGAGAGGAATTAAGGGTTCCTGCCCAAGATGTTTTTGATAAATAAGGAGCCGCTGCGAGACATAAGTCAAGACAAAGGAAATAACCCAACAAAGATTACGCGAAATATTGATATGAGAATGGGCCAATGAGTAGTTAGTAGTTGGTTCAGGAAGGGCCTAGTTATGACTAGACAAGAGGATACAGACAAATCCGCAGATCGGGCAAGATAAACATAGTAAAACCCAATATAGTAAATTCAACCTTGAAGTTTTGACATTGTAATACTTGAGATATATTCAGATAGGAGTTGAGGAAGTTAAAGGTACCGGATGAGTGTTATGAAAATAAAAGAGAGTCTTCCACTGGGAAGACAATCAAAACTTCAGTTCAGAAGCAACCGTACGAGCACATGAGTGTGGAGGTAAGTAACTAAGGATAATTATAGTTGAGTACGAACATCAAAAATTCCGTCGAGTATATGATGTAATGAGCTCACAGCTTTACAAGAGTCAGAAGGTCCTCCCTAAGTACTACAATGAAAGACTAGCTGAGGAAATAAGGAAGAAGGCTTCAACCTAACGCACAGTAACTTGAAGAAATGGTCATGTAAAAACAGTCTCACTACAACATTGTATGCACTCCATAAGAAAGTGGT
Source organism: Nicotiana paniculata (assembly GCA_005239505.1). NCBI lineage: Eukaryota > Viridiplantae > Streptophyta > Magnoliopsida > Solanales > Solanaceae > Nicotiana > Nicotiana paniculata. The sequence goes on from MDKI01045916.1 coordinate 18,465, forward strand.
ACCTACCGTGGCGAATAAACGAGAAGTAAAACTAAAAGTAATATTCAAGATCATATGAGTTGCACGAAACTTCTGGCATGTGTGGGAACTAAGATAAGCTAAGTGTGCATGCAACAAGAAGGCAGAAAGACCAGGAAAAGTAATAGCTTACGTATAAAGAAAGTTGAGAAGGAATGAAAGGAATTATTCGATCAATGATCCAGAGTTAGTTATGTTATGAATGCACTTAAGATTTTAGAGTATTATCCAAGCAGCATATATGTTGACAATCATACAACCGTAAAAGACTCTGGTATAAGTTAAAAGAAAGAGTTGAGTCAAGGTCATAGATGAAGGATTGAACTGTTAAAAGATTGTATCACTGATATTCCATAGCACCCATGAAAGGCTAAAGTAATAGCTAATACCAGAAGCCGCAGATCGGGAGATAGCTTAAGCCTACATAAAGGTTGATCAGAAGGAAGAGGAAACTAAAAAGTTACATCAACTAAGTAAATTAGGAATCTGATTATTGGACCCAGAAAGTTATAGACATCATGATTAAGAACATTACAGAATCACTCTTAATATCTGAGGTACAAGAGAGATAGTACAGTAGCCATATTCTATAACGACTCTACGATAAATCCAGTTAGAAGAGTACCAGCCTTATAAGAAGTTAGTATGAATCTCCCACCGGATTGTGTATGCACCAAAGGTGCAAGTGTTATAATAGAGCTTCAAGTTGTGGATGTGAATTATACCTATGTGGAAGGGAGGTCATGAAAGAGATAGAAGATATGATGCAAGGGTTTAAGGTAAAGGTGAACAACGTACGAGATACTCAAATGCAGAAGGTTGTGAACAGTTCATACTTCGGATAGATGGCTAGAAGCGCGGGGATTCAGTATCCAGTAATGATAGCGGCATCTTCAGTGGCATACCTTTCAGCCTATGGTTTCTATGTACCGAGAGATCTAGTCAAGAGAGCAAAAAAGAGTTGGAGACGATGTGATGTCTCGCTTGATGTTCCAGAATAACATAAGGAAATCTATGGTGCAAGCAAGTTGAAGGAAGGTGGAGAATAATATAAATAGATATGTGTAGGTTGCAAGATAAAGTATGGTAAAGATACAAAGTTTTAGGAAGACAAGAGTAAGGATAATAAAGGGCGAGTGAGAAGGTGACGAGAATGGATAAGTCCTCAGGATTAAGTCCATGAAAACAAGATGAGCCGATGGTTTCTCTAAGTTATATGAAGCTTAGTATAGCCTGAATGAACCCAAAGGAGTCTAAGACTAATAGAATTTAGAAGATATGGAATGTTACCCTGGTAGTAAAATAAGGGTGTAATTGCAATAGATAAAGGATGATATTTGGACCTTCGATAGAGTTATGATTTGAACAAAAAAGGGGGGGATTTCATGAGTTGTACGGGATTAGAATAACCCCCATATGATGAATCATGTTAGGATGCTATGAAATACGGTTATGGAAGAATGGTATCGCCCCCAGGTGGATCAGTCTAATCATTTCATATGTTCCCCGGTGAGACGTGACCCCTAGCAGCAGTATTACATAAGAGGTCAAGTTATCGGTATTAAGGTGAATCAACAATGGATGGATAAAAGTTACAAAGTATGAGATGAAACCAGACAATCATTCTTAAGATGAACAGTAATGAAGAAGCATTAAAGGACTTAGATTTATGCATATAGGATAAGCAACAAGAGTAACCTGGAGTTTGGTAGCAGACCTCAGTAACGATAAATCAAAGTAAGAGTTATGGCAATAAAGTCATACAGATGGATAAACGGATCTATGAAATAAGGTATAGCAATACTCGTGAGTTCGACAAAGTACCGAGCGAAGAACTTCAGTAAACCAATAGGTTTCCAGAGGGACAATTTGTCATAGTCATGCATATGTTCACAAAGTGAGGCCTAGAGATTGGCTAAAAGCTGGAGGAAAGAGGAGAGAAGAGTCGCATAGGCACACATACAAGGTCAGAGTCGTACAGGCTGCATGATAGAAGGTAGTATAGTTACGAGATTGGAAGATTTCCGACCACAAGTCATAATGTGAGAAAGAGGCCTAAAGGTGGGAATTCCTGGGACTTTGGATTTATTCACAAAACAGTTGCCTAGATGGTAAAGAGAGTATAAAAGTATTCACAAGAGCTATAGGTTATGGTAATGATAAGTGTATCAGTCAACATTCGAGGACGAATGTTCCAAAGGGGGGAATGATGTTACACCCCATGTTTTCGTACGTGGAAGTACGCCATAAGCAAATTGATATAAGCTTGGAAATGAGATGTTACATTAGGCATTTTCGTACGTTAAATTTTCGTCGTAAGTTCAGAAATGAGATTATTTTGAGATTATAAGTATTATGCTATTTCAAAACAAGCGATAAGTAAATTCGTGAAGGTCAGAGAGTAAGCAAATCGAAGAAAATGAGTTTCGTCGAAGTTTGACATTTTGGGATAAAATACGGTCCGAGCTATAATACCCGATATTTATGGACTATTTCCATACAAGGTACCACATGACCATGATAGTGAGGTGTATAAAGTGTGTTAAAAGTGAGTAGTATTTTAAGTAATTTGGGATAATTCTTAATTATGTGGATAATTGGATAATTATAGATTTTTAAGTGGAAGATTAACTTGTAAAGTGAATTTTGTGGATAATTATTTAAATGAGATTTGGATAATTGTTAGGGAGGACAACATCCACGTTGGATTTATGGAAACTTGGCAGCAAATTGCCACCAATTCATAACCTTAAGTAGGTAGTGGAAATATTTAAAGTTATGTGCACCTTTATATCATTCTTGTTGAAGAATGACATCTCTAATCCACAGGGTTAGGTAAATAGTGTATCAATTGGTGATACACTTTGAGAACAACAAGGTACAGATAAAACTACAACAAGAATCCATACGGGATTGCATTATGTAATAGCGGCGTGATTTGCAATTCTAAGGGAGTATGGCACAATCTTTCTCAAGAACATCATACAGATTTTTTCCTACTTCGATCCGCCGTTATTTGTCTTTTTCGCAATTGACATGTGTTAGATGGATTGATAAGAGAATCAGCTCAGGTATGTTAAGGCTATCCCTTATTTCTTTTTGGCATGATCCATACAAACGAAACAAGCAAATGCAAAACTTCTATAAATGACTCTATTCATAGAAAACTAGATGTTCTTATGTTCTTGATTTCCCATATGTCTTATTATTCTATCATATGTTCATGGGTCTCAGAGAGTAAGTATGTTGATAAAGTTTATTTCATGATATTAACCAAAGGCATATGGTCTTATGACACTCTGAAAGATTTTATTCACGTACTTCTCATGCATTGCATTCATTTATACATGTACATTGACCCATGACCAGATGACGTTATATACGCATATATATATATGGGAAAAGGTTACGGCGTTATATAAGCACCACCACCTTATCAGCTGGTATACGTTGAAGATTTTGCGCACAGTGGCCGAGATGATATGATGGGATGCCCATAGAGGCTTGATGATGTTATGAACGCATATACCTATGCATGGTATGACATTTATACGCATATGCATGACATTATAAATGTTACATGATTCAAAGAGCTATTCAGACATACATGTTGAGTCTTTTACTCCATATTTCTCTCATATCTTTTATTTACTGATTGTCATTCCTTACATACTCGGTACATTATTTATGGTAACGTCTGTTTTGCCTGGGCACATTGCGTTTCATGCCCGCAGGTTCCGATAGAAAAGTTGAGAGTCCTCCAAATAGGCTATCAGCTCAGCGGAAGGTGTTGGTGCGTTCCATTTGCTCTGTAGTTGCTTATGTGGTAAGTATGATTAAGACATGTATTGATTAGTATGGCAGGTCCCTGTCCCGACCTTTATGACAATTATGCACTCTTAGAGGCTTGTAGACATATATCGTGTATGTGAAAGATTGTACGGCTTTGTCGGCCTATGTTCAGTGTACGAGTGATCATTTTGGTCTTATAGGCTAATATGTCATATGTATAAGTTTGTATTCCCTCATGCTTTACTCCAGTTCATTTACCTATGATAGAATGATATGAAAGATACGTTAGGTTGGTACTCGATTGAGTAAGGTATTGGGTGTACGTCGCGGCCCGTCGGTTTAAGTCGTGACAGAAGTGATAACCCAATCCCAATTGAAGAGTTCCTAAAATTCACCCTCGGGCCCACGTGCTCGGATTCCGAAAATATTCGAAGAAAGTTATTACCCATAACCTCATGAACTCATATATATGATTTTCACTAAATTCCATAACCATTTTCGTGGTTAAATCCCATTTTTATCAAACACCTAGGTTTTCACCTAAATCCATGATTTTCACTAATTTACATGTTAGATCTACCCATAAACGATGTATTTAACTCACATTGTGTAGGAATTACTTACCTCAAAGAGTTAGGTGAAATCCCCTATCTAAGAGCTTCAATAATCGCCCATGCAATGAAATAAATGAGCTCAAAAGGCCTAAGTCTCATTTTAAAAGGGACCAAACTGCCTCCAGCGATTCCGCACATGCGATCGCTGGGCCGCATTTGCGCCATCGCTTCTGCAGACCAAGTCCGCTTCTGCGGAAGTGCCTAAGGCTGGCTGGTTTTTCTTCTGCGGAGGGGATCTCACTTCTGTGGTCCCATTTCAACAGCCAGCGTGTCGCTCCTACAGATCAAGCCGCTTCTGAGTTTTCCTCAATCGCACCTGCACTTTTGCAGGTGCGCACAATCACCTGCATCTGCCGTCCATGTCCAAACGTTCCTAAGTTGTTTCTGCTTCCAAGATCACGCTCATGCGGGATTTCACCTACGGCAAATGATCGTAGGTGCGGGCATACGAACTGGCGCACCATCAGCCCTTTTGACTCTTAACTCAATCTGCGCATCGCCCGAATGGCATCTGGGGCCCCTAAGGCCCCGTCCAAACATACCAACTAGTTTGAAATCATAAAACAGACTCGCTCGTACCCTCGAAACGCATAAAAAACAACGAAACTAAGAATAATACCCCAAACCAATTGAATAAAAAATATTAACTACAAGTTCTTCGAACTTACTCCTAACACGCCGAAACATACTTTAACTACTCGGAATGACACCAAATTTTTACGTGCAAGTCTTAAATCACCATACGAAACTATTCCCGGACTCGGAATCCAAATTGGACCTCGATAACACCAAATCCTATGTCACGACCCAAATTCTCCCTATGTGAATCGTCACGACGGCACCTAGTCTCTACGACCAGGTAAGCCTAACACTTTGCGGAAATGAAATTAAAGCATGAACATTAACAACTAACAATAACAATAACAATAATGTAAATAAGCAATTGAATGTTGCTCGGCATATATAGTTATCAACTTCCAAAATGTACAAAAGCACTTCCAAGGACGGGGCGTAACTGTTCTATAAATCAATGTCTATATAGAAAGAGGGAAAATGAACATATGGGAATAGAAGGGGACTCCAAGGATCTGCGGGGCGCGGGCAGATGTACCTTGAAGTCTCCGGCAGTAGCGACTGCAACTATGAACGAGGCTGGTAAGAAGAACCTGGATCTGCACACGAAGATCATCTGCAGGAAAGGGTGTGAGTACGCCACAATGGTATCCAGTAAGTGCCAAGCCTAACCTCGGTCGAGTAGTGACGAGGTCATATATATATATATATATATATATATATATATATATATATATATATATATATATATATAAAATAAAGTAAGGTAGGATGAAATATTGCAGTAAAATAAAGACTGAAATTGAACAAGAAGAAATTCATAGAAAGATAACAGCTCAGTACACAGAAATGCAACAGAGAATCTCCCGAGATATCATCTCGTAGTCCCAAACGTAAATATGCAGGGGAATCTCCCGGAATACCGTTTGTAGACCCAAATTAAATATGCAAGATAAGTGGAATCTCCCGGAATACCATTCCATAGTCCCAAAGTAAATATGCAAAATAGGAGGATCTCCTGGAATACCGTTCCGTAGTCCCAAAGTAAATATGCAGTCCAAACAATAGAATTCAATAGTTACAACACGGAATCCTACAATTCAGCCTAAGTACAAGTTAAGGAAAAACAGGTAAGTTCACTAAACATGCTGCACGTAGTTCAGATAGACAGTTAAGGTAAGTAGGCAGGCTATACTAGTCTAGAAGGATACTACACATGCTGATAAGATTCAAATAAGAAGGAAAAATATGTTATTACTTAGTAGAAATCGGGTTTTTAAATCGTCACCTCACGTACACGACGCTCATATATCAAAATAGTACCAATCCTAAGGGGATCCCCCTTCACAAGGTTAGGTACGCCACTTACCTCAAACCAAGCTCAAATCAATCCGTAAATTCTCTTTCCATGAATATCCAACTTTGAATGGCCCAAATCTAGCCAAAACCAATTACATATCTAGCTAATGAAATCAAATTTAAATCAAGAAATTGGAAAATCTCTCAAAAAGCCTCCCAAAGCCCACGTCTCGAAATCGGGTAAAAGTCACAAATTATGAACATCCATTCACCCATGAGTCTAACCATACCAAATTTACTCAAATCTGATACCAAAATCTCGATCAAAGCCCCAAAATTCGGCTTAAGAACTTTTCTCAAACTTTCCCCAATTTTACACCCCAAATCACTAATTAAATGATGAAATTAAAGACATAATCATGGGAATTAACCAAAACTAGGTATCACTTACCCCAAATACCCACGCAAGAAACTCTCCAAAAATCGCCTTCTACCAAGCTCCAAATTCAATTTTATGATATGAACTCAAAACCCTCGATTTTGAACTTTAAATTCTTCCTAGGTGCTCCCTTCTTCGCGAATGTGGAATACCCGCGCATTTGTGAAGAGCAATTTAATCTTGCCCAGAAATTCTACATTGCAAATGCGATACCCTAGTCACGAACACGAAGGCCTCACAACTCAACCCTACGTGAACGTGGGACCAACGTCGCGAACACGTAGGCATAAGGGCATGGGGACACAACCACCAATCTCTTATACGCAAACGCGAGACATTCTTCGCGAACGCGTAGGAATAAGACCTCAGAGCTTCGCGAACGCGGAACTAAAATCGCGAATGTGAAGAATAAAATTTCCACCTGCCCCAAATACCCTTCGCGAACGCGAAGAAGAAAACCAACAACTGAAGAACATCAGAAATCTGCTATCTCCCAAAGTCCAAAAATGACCAGTTAAGCATCTGAAATACACACGAGGCCCCCGGTACCTCAACCAAATATACCAACCAATCCTAAAATACCATACGAACTTATTCTAGCCCTCAAATCATATCAAACAATGCTAAAATCATGAATCATCCTCCGATTCAAACTTAAAGAACTTGAAACTTCAAAATTTGACATTTGATGTCGAAACCAACCAAACCATGTCGGATCGAACCCAAATTTTGCAAACAAGTCATATTCAACCCTACGGACCTACTCCAACTTTTGAAATCATAATTCGACCCCGATATCAAAAATTCCACTACTGGTCAAAATCCCCAAAACTTCGACTTTTCGCCATTTCAAGCCTAAATGAGCTACAGACCTCCAAAATACCATCCGGACATGTCCCTAAGTCCAAAATCACCCAACGGAGCTAACGTAATTAAAGAAACTCCATTCCGGAGTCTTCTTCACACAGTTCCAACTATGGTCCAATTTTTAAGACTTAAGCCTCCGTTTAGGGACTAAGTGTCCCAAAGTACTCCAAAACCAAAACGAAACCTCCCGGAAAGTCACAATAGCAGAAAAAGATACGAGGAAAGCATTTAATAAGGGATCGAGGCTATAACTCTCAAGAGGACCGATCGGGTCGTCACATCCTACTCCAAACCAAATTTAAAGACTTTAAAACATTCAAAGAGCCAACTTTCACTATTAGGCGCTGAAACGCTCCTGGGTTATCCAAAATCTGATCCGAACATATGCCTAAGTCCTAAATCATCATACAAACCTATTAGAATCGTCAAATCCCGATTTCGAGGTCGTTTACTCAAAACATTGACCGAAGTCAAACTTAGCCTTTTAAAGGCCAAACCATAGAACCAAGTGTTCTGATTTCAACCCGAACTCTTCAAAATCCAAAACTAATCATCTCCGTAAGTCATAAAATAGTAAAAGCACATACAGGGAGTCTTATTTAGTGGAACAAGGTTCTAGAAAGCAAAACGACCGGTCAGGTCATTACAACAGATGCATCTCATAATACTGCTGAGGCGTTCAGCCGTTCCCATAGGAATAGAGAAGGATCGATGGGTCATTTTCACCATTGACGAATATATATATATATATATGTAAGTTGTGAAATTCAAGAAACTTTCGGACAAATATGTACAACACGGGGATAATACATAAAAGAAACTGCAATCTCTACTGATAATCAAGTAGCTCGCTAAATATCTAAAATCGAAATCGGATACCCTATGCAAGTCTAGTCTCAGGATAAATATGATAATTAGGGCATGTAAATAGGCAAAAACTCAAATAATAATTTTAAAGCATGGTGTGAGTCCAAATCTAACCGAACCTAATAAGGAATTCTAGCGTATGCACAGACATTCGTCACCTCATACATGCGTAGCCCCCACAACATGTAGCACATAACAAATGTAATACCTACAGGGTAAATTTCCCCTCACAAGGTTAGACATGAGACTTACCTCGCTCCGAAATTCGATAACCGGCTCTAGCGCGTCTCTCACACCTCAAATCGATGCCAAACGATCATAATCTGATCAAACAACATTCAAACCAATCAAAATATAGTCCAATACTCGTAATTTAACAATTTATAATAATTTCCAATTCTGCTCGAAAATTCAACAAAGTCAACCTTCGAGCTCACATGCCTGGATTCTGAAAAAATTTAAAGATAAATATTACCCATAGCACCACAAACTCAAATATATAATTTATTCCCAATTCCATGTCCAATTTCGAGGTCAAAATCCAAAAATACCAATATAACTCATGTTAATATCCATATCAATATCCATATATAACCCATGTACTTAACTCACAATGGGTATGGCACTCCAAAATCGTGCCCAAGGTCGGCTCCAATGAGTAAAATAAGATGAAATGAGCCAAAACCTAATTTGATACTCTTATAGATTGCCCAGGCATCCTTCTTCGCGAACGCGACACTTGCCTCGAGTTTTCGAATAACACTCAGGTTCAGCTCCTAAAATCATATGCGAGAATAGTCTCACAAACGTGAAGCTTTACCAGGATGCACCTTTACGAACGCGACCTTGCCTCCGCGGACGTGAAGGCCAAGACTCCAAGGCCCAGCTACTCCTTCGTGAACGCGACCTGGTTACACGAACGTGAAGATCCCTCTGACCAAGCCTTCACAGACGTGATGCTCCAATCGCGAACACGAAGCACAATGACCTCCTGCACAAATCCATCTTTGCGAACGCATGCTTCCCACCGCGTTAGGAAAGAACAGAACCAGAAACAACAATTACATGCTGCAAAACACTCTGACATGATCTAAAACACACCCGAGGCCTCCGGGACCGTATCCAACCCATGAATCAACTATCAAAATCCTTCTTTTAGCTTCCAAACCTTCAAACTTCGCCGAACACGTCAGAATCACACTTAGACATCCGGAATGAGCCCAAATTTTACAACAAGTTAAAAATCTCAATATCAACCTATTACAAGACTCAAAATCTAAAACAGACATCGATAACACTAAATTCTACTTCAAATCATACTTAGAAAATTCTAAAACCTTAAAAATACCAACTTTCCACAATAAGCGTTGATACATTCTCGGACCATTCGATACTCAACACGTACATACGCCCAAGTATGGAATCAACTTACGAACCTATAGAAACCTTCAAATCTCGATTCCTGGGTCGGTTACTCAAAAGTCAAATCTTGGTCAACTCTTCCAGCTTAAAGCATCTGAATTGAGAATTTTCCTTCCAAATCAACTCCGAATTTCCCGAAATTCAAATCCAAATACACATGCAAGTCATAATAAATAAAGTGAAACTACACAAGATCTCAAACCGCAGAAGGACATGCTAGAGCTCAAAATGACCGGTCAGATCATTACATCTTCTTCTTCTTCATTTCAGGTCAATTGCAGGAATTAGTTCTATAGTTCAATATTTTAATCATTCTATTTCTAATGAAATATGATTGTAGCAGTAATAAAATATGTTTTAGTATGAAGAACCTCTTTAAAAGAAGGAAGTGGGCTGATAGATGGATCTTCTAGCTTTGAATAAGTTTATCGAACTCCTATATCATTTTGCTTTGGGTGACATGAGGACAAAAAGGCAGCTACAAATATAATTCAAGATACCCAAGTATATAAATCTAACAGGACAAATACTAAAAATACACTAGTAGCATCCTAATACTGCCCCCTACAAATTTTACCCAAAAAGGTGTTGCTGGAATGAGTGGAGAGAATTGAAGAACAAGAGGTTCTTGAATCACCGGCGAAGTTGCCGAAATTCAACCACCAAAAGTCAACTATGAAAGTAATTCCAATCGACAGATCTTTTTAAGGTATGTTAAATGGTGTAGGTATTGAGTAGTGGTAAGGTGTGTATAACTTCACGAATTAGAAGAAGAAAGAAAAAATATATTTTTTATGCTTTCTTCTTAGTTTCGTGAAGTATGAAAAGATTTGGTTTGTCGATATGGGTAAGGAATGAGAAGAGGAAGAAATGGTGTGAATATGGTAGTATTTAGACCACCGAGAACAGTGGTCAGTGGAGAATACATCGGCATTCGGTGGCAGGGACAGCGGCGTAAGGCGACAAAGGCAGAGGGATTTGAGAGAGAAAAGAGTGAGTAACTATTAGGGTTTAAGGGTGAATAAAAAATGATTATTGAAATCATTTTTATCAAAATAGAGTCCCAAAACGATGCAGTCTGACATTGGAATTATTCCATTTTGGTTCGTTTCAGAAGAACCTTTCGGAACGGATCAGCTGGCTCGCGGTCTGGGCTATTTGTATGTCGGGCCGTCTGAATCTATTTGGATTTGCTCCAAACCAATAGCTGAAAACAATTGAAAATGCTACATAGATGTACCACAAAAAGATACTACTTACCAGTTACCTACAATTAGCCATTTTAGTCATGCTACAAAAAAAGCAACAACAAAAAATTACTAATGATATATAATAATAAAAAAACATAAGCAAAAATATTTTTTTTCCAAATGGGTATCATTAGTATTTTGTTGAAAACACATAAATGAAGCAACATACAAAATTTGAGGAAGTTTGAAGTTGAATTGGACTAGCTTGGAGTTAAAATTAATTACTAATGATATACAATATTTAAAAAAAAAATAGGCACAAATGGATTTTTTTAAATGGGTGTGGTTGAAACTCGTTGAGAACAAATATATGAGGAGATATATGAATTTGAGAAAAACTAGAGGTGATATGGACTGGTTTGGTATTAAAATTTGTAACTGAATTATTAAATAATTTAATAATATACAGAAGTATTATTTATAAATTTAGAAAAATTGAAAAATGTGAATAATAGAAATTTGTTAATCTAACTATATAGAAAAATAGAAGCAAAACAATTATATAATGCTAAGTGACATAACTATAAGATGACAAATGTCATTTTTAGGACAAAGGAATCAAGTAATGTTTTTCAAATATGGTAGTTATATTCAAATACATAACCTCACATAGGAATCAAGTAGTTTTTTAAATTCTGCAATTCAAATTAATTTGATGATCCTTCAAATATGCTTGATATTTTAACTATAAAGTCAGTAAATAATATAAAGAAGTATTATTTATAAATTTAGACAAATTGAAGAATGTGAATAATAAAAATATGTTAATCTATCTGTTTACGCTCAAAATCGGATAACAATTAAATTTTTAAGTGATTTTAAGGATACGTGATCTAACTTGATACAAAACGACAAATCAGACTGCAATTGAAATAAGTAATGGAAAAGTAAATGCAAACCACATAAGTTGAAAACTCTTAGCCTTGGAAGGATAGCCACCCTCGAGCCAAATGTGCTTTGACCGATATCAGGACAGAATAATAAGAATTAAAGAGCAAGGGCTTAAAGAGAAATAATAATAATAATAATGTATTGCTTTGTGATGTGTATTACAATGTGTAGAATAAATTATCATAATTTTATATAGTAGAGGAGTCTTACTATAGGCACATTTCTATAAAAGGTAAAACTTTCTTGATTCGCTGATTGTTGGTTCCTTACTGATATGCGTCGAGATTCTCGCCGTAATATCCGATCGATCACAGATATTTCGGTCTTTTGTTGGTTAACTCGACAATATTTCTCCGAGCTTGTTCGAAGCTAAGATCGACTCCGGACTCAATGTTCTCGAAGGCAGGCGTTCCGACCTCGGGTTCTAGTTCGGTGAGACTCAAGGTCAACCTTCAGTCCTTGGTCGCCACGTTACAAGCCTAATATACCAAGTCTTAGGCGAGCTCGATTTCGACCGTATATAGATAGTCCCCTCGTTTTTCGGAGAATAGACGACGAGAAATGACATGAACTTTCGATCCTGACTTCGATATTTTTTGATAAAAACGACAAAAAAGTTGAAACATCTCGTCAGTCAAGTCTTAATGACATTAAATGCCTCTCAGTTGATGGTCGAACACTCCTAGATGTGAACCATCACTGAGAAACTATAAATATCCCCTCATTTGTTCATTAAAACTTTAGTTTCAAACCTTCTGCCCTTGTACCTTTGAAATTTCAACACTTCCAAGCATTAATTTTCTGGTTACTCTGAGATCTTTTTATAAGAACTTATGTTTTTTCTTCATCCCAAACCATCGAGCATACTCTTTTAAATTTCTATTTTTCCTTTAATTTTCAAAGAAATGGCAAAGACTTCAAAATATGTTCCCTAACCAGGCCGATGCGATGCAGTCTTGAGGTACATCTGGTCGATCACCGAGGTTATCTTTGAAGTCAAAAAGGATTGTAATTGGGCTGCCAAACATGTGGTGGTTCCCGAACCTGACGGATCCATCACCACCCACGTCGAGGGATTTTAAAGTGTTTACACTTATCCCTTCATGTTGGGTACCTTGGACCCGGTCATCATCTACTTCTGCAAGAGATACGAGGTAACCTTCGGTCCGATTCACCCTTTTTTCTGGAGGATCGTAATCCTCCTTCGTTTCTTTGTGAGCATGATCGAGGCATGACCCTTCACCATCGACCATCTCATAAGCGTATACAGTCCCGACTCTCTGAGGGGACTAATCAAGCTTGCATGTCGGGCTAGTAAAGCCCCGTTCTCGAGTATTGATGAAGATAAGGATTGAGGTTGGCAAAGACGTTTTGTCCGAGTGAGGACCTCGTACTTGATCCCGGCCGAGAACATGTCGTTCCTGGAGAAGTGGAACATGTCACGTAAGTTTAATTCCGCTTCCACGACTTTACTAATCGCTTTTTTCCTTTTTTCTTATATGTGTTCTGTAGTGGTGCAGTCGTTGCTCGGATTCTGAATGTAGTTTCTCGACTCAAGGAGTGGGTCGAGGGCGTTGCATCACAAAGGTCTTATTCTGAGCACTCGTGAAGAGAGCTTTCAAATGGCCGATGAGAGGCCCATTTGCACGGTGAGATCTCTTTCTTGAGTAGTTTTTGGTTTCCTTTTTGTATGACTAAGTCCTCACTTGTTTTATTTCTTTTTTCAGGTTTACCCAAGGACCTCGGACTTGATCCCAGCCGAGCACATGTCGTTCCTGGAGAAGTGGAACATGTCACATAAGTTTAATTCCTCTTACAAGACTTTACTAATCGTTTTTTTCCTTTTTTCTTATATGTGTTCTGTAATGGTGCAGTCGTTGCTCGGATCCTGAATGTAGTTTCTTGACTCAAGGATTGGGTCGACGGCATTTCATCACAAAGGGCTTATTCTGAGCACTCGTGGCGCGAGCTTTCAAAGGGCCGATGAGAGGCCCATTTGCACGGTGAGATCTCTTTCTTGAGTAGTTTTGGTTTCTAATAGAAATCATGATCATACTGTTAAGAGAATGGAACTGCATTTTTAAAAAAGAGGGATTAAATTTCATTATTAGAAAAGAAACTTTCTTTGCATTTGAAAATCTCAATGAATGATCTCAAATTACAAAGTTATAAGTTAGTAGGAGTAAGGAATAAGACATTCAACAAGTTAATCTTACTAACTATCTCACTGGAGGCGGGCATAATTCACAAGAAAATAATAAAATTCTAATTTTGTAAATACTAAAGAATCAGTGCAACAAAAGAAACAAATAGAAAACTAAAATTTGAACAATTAATTCTTTAAAGTTTAAAACTAAAAATCGGAACTGAAGAATTAAGACGAGAAATTAAGAAAAGTTTAAAACTTATTCTAAGGATTAAGGTGTGAAGATGAAGAGTAAATTCCGAGAGAATGGAGCCATAAGGTGGCTTTATATATTTAGTAAGTAACGTTATAATTTTATTAAAGCTATTGGGCTATCGGTTAAACCGTTAATAAATTGGGTTAATCGAGACCCGAACCGATAACCCAATAGTCAAATAACATTAAACCATTATCAAACTATTTACCCAATAACCCGATATCAATAACCAAATATCATTTTATCGTTTCGGGCTATCGGTTATACCCGATATATTCCCAGCCCTAGGGTGAAGAGAAGAAGAGAAAAAGGGCCTTGAGTTTTCCGATCTCGGAGAAAAAGAAACCAAGGTGTAGTCTCCGCTAACATACAAATGCTCGATTCGGACTCCCTCCACCTGTAACGACTCGACCAGTCGTTTTGCGTATCAGGACCCCGTTCGCCTAAATGAGACTTCCCGAAGTGGCTTATTATGATTATGACTTGTGGGGACGGGTGGTTCAGGATTCGGAAATGTTTAGAGTGATATAGGAACACTTGGTTCCTTAAAGTTGGCATTTACGGCCAAGTTTGACTTCGGTCAAAATTTTGAGTAAACAACCTCGGAATCGAGTTTTGACAGTTACAGTAGATTCGTATAATGATTTTGGACTTGGGCGTATGTTCGTAATGGGTTTTGGATGACCCGGGGGCGTTTCGGCGCCCAATATTGAAATTAGAGTTTCCTTAAGTTTGAAATTTGGTTTGGAGTGTGTTTTTGTGTTATCGAGGTCCGAACATAATTCCGAGATCGGGAACAGTTCTGTTATGTCATTTATGACTTGCTTGCAAAATTTGGTGTCATTCCGAGTAGTATAGGTCGGTTCGGCGCATTGAAAGCGAATTCTAGAACTTTAAGTTCAAAGTTTGATTCAATTTGGTTTTGGGGTCAAATTCTTAGTTTCGTTGTTGTTTTCCATGTTCCATAAATTCGATCTAGTCCGTGTCATAAATACAGACCTTCTAGTACCTTTGGACGGGGTCCCGAGGGGCTCGGGTGAGTTTCGGTCCCCTCGGAGTTAAATTTAAAACACCAGATTTTCACTAACTGGTTTCCTTCAGTGCGATCGCGGGTGCATTAATGCGATCGCATAGAAGGAGTTGGCAGGATGTGGGTAAATTCCCTGTGCGATCGCATGGGTCTGTATGCATTCGCACAGGGGTGATTTGCGGTCTGGCCCAATTTTGTTCTCCGCGTTCGCACCCCCTCCCCCGCAATCGCACAGGACTGGCCCAATTTCTCTCCGCGATCGCAAGTCCCCTTCCGCGATCGCACAGTAGACTTTCAGGGGGTCCTGGACATTGACTTCTGCGATTGCACTGCCCCAGCTACGATCGCACACAACGGGCAGCTTAGTCCCATTTTAGCCATTTTTCTTCACTTGTGGCGATTTTGGGAGCTTTCAAAGAGGAGATTTCACCTAGCAACTGAGAGGTAAGTGATTCCTATTATAATTTAAGTTGAATACTTGAATTTTTACGTAGATTAACACACTAATTAGAGGAAAATCATGGGTTAGAGTAAGAACCTAGGTTTTATGAAAAATGGGAGAATTACCAAGAAATTTGCCATGGAACCATACAAACAATATATATTAATGATCCTTAGGTTATGGGTAAGTGTTACCTTTGAAAATTTCTGGAATCCGAGCACGTGGGCCCGGGGATGTATTTTGAGATATTGCGAAGTAGGCTAAATTGGTTAATTAAATAGGGAAATTCCATACTTTTGAGCATAAATTGATGTGTTTATGTAAAATTTGGCTAGTTACGATTCCTTGGGTGATGAGTTTGGAGTTTCGGGCGCGTTCTTGACCCGGAGAGTAAGTTCGACATAAGGTGAGTCTCCTTTCTAACCTTGTAAGAGGGAATTGTTCCCATAGGTGATTATAAATGGTTGTTTGTCCTTATTTTCGGGGGCTACGCACGCACGAAGTGACGAGAGCCCGTGTGCAACTACTATTATGCCTTGTCGGGTAGTTTAGGACTCACAAGCATGCTTTATGTGTATATCTGTGA
>ML361270.1:0-34415 GCA_005239505.1 Nicotiana paniculata
AATAAGCAAAAGAAACTCCATGGTGCTGCCGAGGATCGTCAGGAGAAGCAGCTCACCATGAAGGCAGGTCCAACTATGGTCAGAATCGAGCTCTGGTCTTATAACCAGATGCACCAGCCTCAGAATCTGTACAATTAAGTACAGAAGCGTAGCATGAGTACATAAAAAAATATGTACCCAGTGAGTATCCCGCCTAACCTCGAAGAAGTAGTGACGAGAGGTCGACTTGACACTCACTAAGGTCCAACAAAATGATTAAACAAGATATAATANCTTTTTTTTTCCTTTAAAATATCTTACCACTCAATATCCATAAAAAGAATCATTAACAATTTAGCATGTGCATACATGATAAGGACAGCTGGCCTAAGCCATCATAATGTCCATATATGTGCACTGCCGAGGGTCGAACGGACCGAACCATAATATATCTTTCAATCTCGCTGTGGCGTACGACACGCTCCCATGAGAGTGGGGGAAATAACACTCCGCTTGCTGAATGTAAATTGCAAAATGGTCACATGCACACACAATCCACACATTTATTCTTTATAAATTACTTTTCGGTGAACAATTCCTTAAAATTTCTCAATTCCATGATCTCAGGGAAACAAGCCGCATGTAACATTAATTCATTAAGCACATAATTCATTTCAATGAAAAACACAAGGCATGGTGTAGGCCTAACTACCAGGACATAACAATAATAGTCGCGACGTAGGGACTCTCATCACTTTGTGCGTACGTAGCCCCCACAAACATTAGCACATAGCCATTTAAATCACCTAGGGCAACAGCTCCCTCTTACAAGGTTAGAAAAGAGACTCACCTCGTGTCGAACCTACTCCCCGGGTGAAGAATGCACCCGAAACACCGAACTCGTCACCCAAGGACTCAAAACTAATAAAATGTTACATAAATATATCAAATTATACTCAAAGCATGGAATTCTCCTACTACTTAGTCAAATTCATCATTCTTGAAGAAATTCCAAAATCCAACCCCAGCCCGCATGCTCGGATTCCAAAAATTCTCGAAGGAAACACTCATCCATAACCTAAGGATCATTAATATATAATTTTTGTATGATTTCATAGCCAATTCACAGGTAATTCTCTAAATTCTCGAAAGCCCTAGGTTACTACCTAATTCCTTAATTTTCCACTAATTAGGTAGTTAAATTCAACTAGGAATTCATGCATTAACTAAGTTTAGGATAGAATTCACTTACCTTTTAGTAGCTAGGTCGTGGGACTCTTTTCGAAGCTCTCAAAATCGTCTATGGTGGAAGAAAATGGAGTGAAAATGGGATAATCCCGCATTTAAAGACCTTACTGCCTACAGGGGTTTCCACACCTGCGACTCGACGACCGCACATGCGGTCTCGCATCTGCGAGCAATAGCTCGCACCTGCGAAAAATGGGACAAGGGCCTGGGCTCGCACCTGCGGGCAGGAGTCTGCACCTGCAGCTTCGCACCTGCAGAAAAGGGCCCGCACCTGCAAGAACTGGGCAACCCACCTAGGGGTCGCACCTGCGAGGCTGGGACCAATGGAGCGGTCTCGCACCTGCGACTGGGCAATTGCACCTGCGGTCACACCAGATCAAGTGTACCAGCAACTGCTTCAGCTGGTTTTTGGCCTCGTATGGTGCCTGAGAGGCACCTGGGCCCACCCGAGCCCCCGTCCAAATATACCAACAAGTCCCAAATCATAATAAGGACTCTCTCGAGCCTTTGGAACACCCATAACAATTCTAAAACTCATAATCAGACCTCAAAACCCCTAGAACAAAACTTAGGAACTTTAAGTTTCTTGAATTCGCTAACAATGCGCCGAACCAACCTATACTACTCGGAATGACACCAAATTTTGCAGGAAAGTCATAAATGACATAAAGGAACTATTCCCGATCTAGGAATTCCTTTCGGACCTCGTAACAAAAAAACACGTCCCAAACCACAATATGAACTTAAGAAAACTCTTATTTCGATATTGGGCTCTGAAACGCTCCCGGGTCATCCAAAACCCATTTCGAACATACGCCCAAGTCCGAAATCATCATACAAAGCTACCAGAACCGTCGAAAATTGATTCCGAGGATGTTTACTCAAAATGTTGACTGAGGTCAAACTTGGCCTTAAAGGCCAACCTGAAGGAACCAAGTGTTCCAATATTGCTCTAAACACTTCCGAATCCTGGACCACCCAACCCCGCAAGTCATAAATCACAATAAGCCGCTATGGGAAGTTTCATTTAGGGGAACGGGGTCCGATAATGCAAAACGGTCGGTCGGGTCGTTACATTCTCCACCTCTTAAACAAACGTTCGTCCTCGAACGGGTCTAGAATCATACCTGAAGTGCTGAATGAGTGTGGATATCTGCTCCGCATGTCCTCCTTGGACTCCCAGGTTGCCTCCTGAACTAGTTGGCCCCTCCACTGGAACTTTACAGTAGAAACTCTCTTGGACCTCAACTAGCGATCCCGTCTATCAATAATAGCAATTGGCTCCTCCTCATAGCCCAACCTCTCATCCAACTGAATAGTGCTGAAATCAACCACGTGAGAGAAGTCGGCGTGGTACCGCCAGAGAATGGATACATGAAAGACCGGATGAACTCCTGATAAGCTTGGAGGTAAAGCTAGCTCATAAGCAACCTCCCCAACACGCCTCAACACCTTGAAGGGACCTATAAACCTCGGGCTCAACTTGCCCTTCTTCCCGAACCTCATAATACCCTTCATCGGGGAGACCTTCAACAGAACCTAGTCTCCCTCCATAAATGATACATCACACGCCCTCTGATCCGCGTAACTCTTCTGTTTGGACTGTGCTGTGCGGAGCCTCTTCTGAATCAACTTCACTTTCTCTAAAGCATCCCTCACCAGGTCAGTGCCATATAACTTAGCCTCGCTAAGCTCAAACCACCCGATAGGAGAACGACATCACCAACCATACAAAGCCTCAAATGGGACCATCTCGATGCTCGACTGATAATTATTATTGTAAGCAAACTAGGCCAAAGGAAAGAACTGGTCCCACTGACCTTCGAAGTCAATCACGCACGCCCTGAGCATGTCCTCTAATATCTGAACTGTACGCTCTGACTGACCATCAGTCTAAGGGTGAAATGTTGTGCTGAGATCTATCTGGGTACCCATCTCACTATGCAATGCTCTCTAGAAATGCGAGGTGAATTGAGGACCTCGATCTGATACAATGGACACCGGCACGCCGTGCAACCAGACTATCTCCCGAATGTAGATCTGTGCCAACCTCTCAGAAGTATATGTAGTAGCCACTAGAATGAAATGCATCGATTTGGTCAATCTATCCACAATGACCCAAACCGCGTCAACCTTCCGCAGAGTCCGAGGCAACCCAACCATGAAGTCCATAGTGATGCATTCCCACTCCACTCCGGAACGGGCATCTGATGAAGTAGGCCTCCTAGCCTCTGGTGCTCATACTTAACCTGCTGGCAATTAAGAAACCTAGCCACATACCCCACAATGTCCTTATTCATCCGGCTCCACCAGTAATGTTGCTTCAAATCATGATACATCTTCGTAGCACCAGGATGAACAGAATACCGAGAACTGTGTGCCTCCTCTAGAATCCTCCCTCTCAGGCCATCGATATTAGGAACACATAAACGGCCCTAAAGTATCAGAACACCATCCTCGCCAATAGTAACCTCTTTGGCACCACCCTAAACCATTGTCTCCCGCAGCTCTGCCAAGTACGGATCATCAAACTGCCGAGCCTTAATCTCTCCCAATAACAAAGACTGAGCAACCACATGTGCTAAAACTCGGCGAGGCTCTGAAAGGTCTAACCTCACCAGGAGATTAGCCAAGGACTGAATTTCCAAGGCTAGAGGTTTCTCCTCTGCTGCAATGTAAGCCAAACTACGCATACTCTCTGCCTTCCTGCTCAAGGCATCTGCTACCACGTTTGCTTTGCCCGGATGATAAAGAATGGTGATATCATAATCCTTCAACAACTCAAGCCATCTGCGCTGCCTCAAATTAAGGTCTTTCTGCTTAAACAAGTGCTGCAAGCTGCGGTGGTATGAATAAACCTCACAGGACACCCCATACAAGTAGTGCCTCCAAATCTTAAGAGCATGAACAATTGCCGCCAACTCTAAATCGTGCACAGGGTAATTCTTCTCATGAACCTTCAGCTGGCGCGAAGCATAAGCAATAACTCTCCGTTCCTGCATCAACACACATCCCAAACCAACGCGCGAAGCGTCGTAATATATTGTATACATCCCCAAACCGGAAGGCAATACCAGAACTGGTGCTGAGGTCAATGCTGTCTTGAGCTTCTGAAAGCTCGCTTCACACTCGTCGGACCATCGAAACGGGGCATTCTTCTGAGTCAATCTAGTTAATGGAACTGCAATAGAAGAGAACCCCTCCACAAATCGGCGATAATAGCATGCTCGGCCCAAAAAAGCTCCTGATCTTTGTAGCTGAAGTAGGACGCGGCCAACTCTAAACTGCCTCAATCTTCTGAGGATCAACCTTGATACACTCTCCGGATACCACATGCCCCAAGAATGCCACGGAATCCAACCAAAACTCACACTTGGAGAACTTAGCATATAGCTTCTGTTCTCACAAAGTCTGGAGCACAACTCTTAAATGTTGCTCGTGCTCCCCCAGGCTACGTGAGTAAATCAAAATGTCATCAATGAAGACAATGACAAAGGAATCAATATACAGCCTGAACACCTTGTTCATCAAGTCCATAAATGTTGCTGGGGAATTAGTCAAGCCAAAGGACATTACCAGGAACTCATAGTGGTCATACCTCGTGCGAAAAGCTGTCTTCGGAACATCTGAGGCCCGAATCCTCAACTGATGATATTCCGATCTCAAATCAATCTTAGAAAACACCTGAGTACCCTGCAAATGGTCAAACAAATCATCGATGCGCGGCAAAGGGTACTTGTTCTTAATGGTGACTTATTCAACTGGCGGTAATCAATACACATCCGCATGGACCTATCATTCTTCTTCACGAATAGAACTGGAGCACCCCACGGCGATACACTCGGTCTGATGAACCCCTTAGCCAACAACTCCTCAAGCTGCTCCATCAACTCTTTCGGATCCATACGGTACGGAGGAATAGATATAGGATGGGTTCCTGGAGCTAAATCAATGCAGAAATCAATATCACGATCCAGAGGCATGCCCATAAGAGATCCGCTCGAGTCTTGAACCCGCAGAGTGTAACCATACAGGAACGGTAAACCCGATCTACCACCACAGAATCTCCCACATAAGTGGACACACATATAGGAGAACCCAAGGACTCACGAGGAACATCTAGAAAATGAGCAAATACGACTGAAACATAGGAATAGGTGGATCCTGGATCAAATAACACTGATGCCTCTCTACCACATACTGTAATAATTCTTGTGATCACGGCGTCTGAGGCCACTGCATCCGATCTAGTCGGAATAGCATAGAATCTAGTTGGAGCACCGAAAGACTGAGCCCCGCCAGAATGAACAGGAGTTGGCTGACCTCCCCCTGACTGGCCTCCACCTCTACGACGACCCCTGCCGACCTGTCCCCCATCTCTAGGTGGCCTGACGGATGGTGCTGGACTCGTAGGCTGATAATCCTGCTGCACTGCTTTGCCCCAAAACATGGGACAATTCCTCTTCATATGACCTGGATCCCCACACTCATAACAACCTCCGGGTATCATAGCATGCTGCCCCGAAGAGGAACCCTGAATGGTCGGAGAGCGATGTGTACTCTCTGGCATAACACTGAAGTAGGGACTGGGGGATCTCGGATAACTAGAATAACCACTGGGTGAACTCTGAATGGCTGGAGGGCGATAGGAACGCTCTGGCATGGAGCTGAAATGAGGCCTCACCGGAACACCTCGGAGAGGTGGTAGGGGTGCTGAATATGGAGGCATGCTGGGCTGACCTCTACCGAACTGGCCTCTGCCTCTAACTGGGGCACCTCTGGAATCCCCGGAGAATTTGGCTCTCTTGTCCTGCTGACCCTTCTCTCTGCCTCTCGATCGATAGCCCTCAATCCGACGAGCTATCTCGACCACCAGCTGATAGGGAGTCCCCATCTCCACCTCTCGGGCCATGTTGGCCCTAATACCGGGGTGTAGTCCTTCTACAAATCTCCGCACTCTCTCGGAATCAGTAGGTAATATCATGAGTGCGTGGCGAGACAACTCTGAGAATCTAGCCTCATAATCTATCACTGACATATGTCCCTGCTCCAGCTGATCAAACTGATATCGCAGTTATTCCCTCTCAGAGGGTGGGATATACCTGTCTAGAAACATCTAAGTGAACTGCTCCCAAGTGATAGGAGGAGAATCTGCTGGCCTGCTGAGAATATAGGACTGCCACCATCTGCGAGCTCTTCCCTTTAACTGGAAGGTAGTGAAGTCCACTCCATGGGACTCTAATATCCTCATATTGTGCAGCCTGTACCTATACCTATCAACAAAATCCTGGGCATCCTCGCCTCGCTCACCCCCAAAGACTGGAGGGTGCAATCGAGTCCATCTATCAAATAACTTCTGCGGATCACCGTCCGCAGCTGGTCTGGGCTCAGGTGTTGCTGCTACAGGCTGGACCCCACCCACGGGCAGTGTACCCGGGGTATGATGTAATGTTGTTGCCTAACCTGCAGCCTAGGCGGTAGAAGTCTGGGGGCCCCCTACAGACTGAGATGTGGCAGGACCTGCTGGAAATAAACCAGCATGGGACATAGTGTCCATAAACCGCATCATTCGGCCCATGATCTCCTGAAAGCCTGGCCCCGTCATAAAGTCCACTGGAGCAGGACCTGCTGGGGGCACCTCATCCTGCTCCTCTATAGTAGGATCCTCTGGTGGTGGTGCAACTGGAATAGCTCGGGGACGCCCTCGTCCCCTACCTCGGTACGGTGCCCGCCCCCGGCCTCTGCCACAGCCTCGAAGAACAGGGGTAGCGGCCCCTCCCGTCTCTGGAACATCAGATGCACGCGTCCTCACCATCTGTGAGAGAATAGAAGAATGAGATTTAGTAAACTATCGACTGCACAATAGAATAAAAATAAGGAGAGATTTTCCTAACACCCTAGCCTCCTAAAGATAAGTACAGAGGTCTCCGTACAGATCCGCAAGACTCTACTGGGTTTGCCCGTGACTCGTCAGACTTACGTGAACCTAGAGCTCTGATACCATGTTGTCACGACCCAAAATCCTAACTCCGATCGCGATGGCGCCTAACAGCGGGGTCGGGCAAGCCAACACTCAATTTACTAAGGGTTCTTTCTTATTTGATTAAACATTTCAACATATACCAAGTTTTTAAAGCTTAAAATATAAATCGAAAAGGATAATTAACAACCTTAAATCAAAAGCGATCATAAAGAGGCGTGAGCCAATATATATATACAGACCCGTAATCCACAATAACTACCACGTGTGCGCCAGGAACTAGTGTCACAAGCCCTACGGGCATACTAAAAGAATATACAAAAGATATAATATACAGCCCCACTGTCTAAAAGAAATAGACGGGAAATAAGCAAAAGAAACTCCATGGTGCTGCCGAGGATCGTCAGGAGAAGCAGCTCACCGTGAAGTCAGGTCCAACTATGGTCAGAATCGAGCTCCGGTCTAATAACCAGATGCACCAGCCTCAGAACCTGTACAATTAAGTAGAAAAGCGTAGCATGAGTACATAAACAAATATGTACCTAGTGAGTATCCCGCCTAACCTCGAAGAAGTAGTGACGAGAGGTCGACTTGACACTCACTAAGGTCCAACAAAATGATTAAACAAGATATAATATCAATAACAGACATACGAGGATGATAAAAAACAGTAAACATTAAAAATAACAGTAATTCAAATAAATACTGGAAGTAAATATACAATTACTACTTCATTATTCTTCTTTTCTTTTTTTTCCTTTAAAATATCTTACCACTCAATATCCATAAAAAAATCATTAACAATTACGCATGCGCATACAAGATAAGGACAACCGACCTGAGCCATCATAATGATCATATTTGTGCACTGCCGAGGGTCGAACGGCCTGAACCATAATATATCGTTCAATATCGTCGTGGCGTATGGCACGATCCCATGAGAGTGGGGGAAATAACACTCCGCTCGCGGAATGTAAATTGCAAAGCGGTCACATGCACACACAATCCACACATTTATTCTTTATAAATTACTTTTCAGTGAACAATTCCTCAAACGTTCTCAATTCCATGATCTCAGGGAAACAAGCCGTATGTAACATTAATTCATTAAGCACATAGTTCATTTCAAGGAAATACACAAGGCATGATGTAGGACTAACTACCCGGACATAACAATAATAGTCGCTACGTATGGACTCTCATCACTTTGTGCGTACGTAGCCCCCACAAACATTAGCATAAAGCCATTTAAATCACCTAGGGGGACAGTTCCCTCTTACAAGGTTAAAAAGAAGACTCACCTCGTGTCGAACCTACTCCCCGGGTCAAGCATGCGCCCGAAACTCCGAACTCGTCACCCAAGGACTCGAAACTAATCAGACGTTACGTAAATATATCAAATTATACTCAAAGCATGGATTCTCCTACTACTTAGTCAAATTCATCATTCTTGAAGAAATCCCAAAATCCAACCCCGGGACCGCATGCTCGGATTCCAAAAATTCTCGAAGGAAACACTCATCCATAACCTAAGGATCATTAATATATGATTTTTGTATGATTTCATAGCCAATTCACTAAATTCTCGAAAGCCCTAGGTTACTACCTAATTCCATAATTTTCCACTAATTAGGTAGTTAATTTCAACTAGGAATTCATGCATTAACTAACTTTAGGATAGAATTCACTTACCTTTTAGTAGCGAAGTCGTGGGACTCTTTTCCAAGCTCTCAAAATCATCTATGGTGGAAGAACATGGAGTGAAAATGGGATAATCCCGCATTTAAAGACCTTACTGCCTACAGGGGTTTCCACACCTGCGACTCGACGACCGCACCTGCGGTCTCGCACCTGCGAGCAATAGCTCGCACCTGCAGAAAATGGGACAAGAGCCTGGGCTCGCACCTGCGGGCAGGAGTCCGCACCTGCGGGAAAGGGCCCGCACCTGCGAGAACTGGGCAACCCACCTGGGGGTCGCACCTGTGAGGCTGGGACCGTAGGAGCGGTCTCACACCTGCGACTGGGCAACCGCACCTGCGATCACACCAGATCAGGTGCACCAGCAGCTGCTTCAGCTAGTTTTTGGCCTCGTTTGGTGCCCGAGAGGCACCTGGGCCCACCCGAGCCCCCGTCCAAATATACCAACAAGTCCCAAATCATAATACGGACTCGCTCGAGCCTTCGGAACACCCACAACAACGCTAAAACTCAAAATCACACCTCAAAACCCCTAGAACCAAACTTAGGAACTTTAAGTTTCTTGAATTCGCTAACAATGCGCTGAACCAACCTATACTACTCGGAATGACACAAATTACAGGCAAGTCAAATGACATAACAGAATTATTCCCGATCTCGAAATTCCATTCTGACCTCGATAACACAAAAACATATCCCAAACCACAATATGAATTTAAGGAAACCCTTATTTCGATATTGGGCGCCGAAACGCTCCCGGCCATCCAAAACCCATTCCGAGCATACGCCGAATTCCGAAATCATCATACGAAGCTACCGAAACCGTCAAAACTCGATTCCGAGGTCGTTTACTCAAAATATTGACCGAAGTCAAACTTGGCCTTAAAGGCCAACCTGAAGGAACCAAGTGTTCCAATATTGCTCTAAAACTTCCGAATCCCGGACCACCCGCCCCCGCAAGTCATAAATCATAATAAGACGCTATGGGAAGTTTCATTTAGGGGAAAAGGGTCCGATAAAGCAAAATTACCGGTCGGGTTGTTACATTCTCCACCTCTTAAACAAACGTTCGTCCTCGAACGGGTCTAGAATCATACCTGAAGTGCTGAATAAGTGTGGATATCTGCTCCGCATGTCCTCCTCGGACTCCCAGGTCGCCTCCTAAACTGGTTGGCCCCTCCACTGGACCTTTACGGCAGAAACTCTCTTGGACCTCAACTGGCGATCATATCTATCAATAATAGCAATTGGCTCCTCCTCGTAGCCCAACCTCTCATCCAACTGAATAGTGCTGAAATCAACCACGTGAGAGAAGTCAGCGTGGTACCGCCGGAGCATAGATACATGAAAGATCGGATGAGCTCCTGATAAGCTGGGAGGTAAAGCTAGCTCATAAGTAACCTCCCCAACACGCCTCAACAGCTCGAAGGGACATATAAACCTCGGGCTCAACTTGCCCTTCTTCCAGAACCTCATAATACCCTTCATCAGCGAGACCCTCAACAGAACCTTGTCTCCCTCCATAAATGATACATCACGCGCCCTCTGATCCGTGTAACTCTTCTGTCTAGACTGTTCTGTGCAGAGCCTCTCCTGAATCAACTTCACTTTCTCTAAAGCATCCCTCACCAGGTCGGTTCCATATAACTTAGCCTCGCCAGGCTCAAACCACCCGATAGGTGAACGACATCGCTGACCATACAAAGCATCAAATGGGGCCATCTCGATGCTCGACTGATAACTATTATTGTAAGCAAACTCGGCCAAAGGCAAGAACTGGTCCCACTGACCTCCTAAGTCAATCATGCACGCCCTGAGCATGTCCTCTAATATCTGAAATGTACGCTCCGACTGACCATCAGTCTGAGGGTGAAATCTTGTGCTGGGGGTACCCATCTCACTATGCAATGCTCTCTAGAAATATGAGGTGAATTGAGAGATCTTAATTTGAGGAAGCGCATATGGCTTGAGTTGTTGAAGGATTATGATATCACCATTCTTTATCATCCGGGCCGCACTTTCGTTTTGTAGGCACGGGCCCACACGATTAACCATCATGGTAAAGTTTTGGAAAAGCCAAGGTTTCTGCGGGGCCAGAAATGAAATCGGTCCTTAAGAAACAACATGTTGCAGTTGAAAGTATCATCAAAGAAGCCAAGCCGAGATCAAATGACTGAAACACTCAAGGCCGCAGAACCAACCACCGTTTCAAATTGACAAATTTTTCTTTGTTTGAAAACAAGGAAACAGGTGCAATCCAAAAGCAACCTTGCAAGAAGCAGGTGCAACCAAAAAGAAACTGTGTAGGGGCTAGAAACAGCCATGCACCAGCAAAAACCCCAAAAGGGAAGTCTTCTCCAAACCCTTTCCCGTATTTTACTCATTTTCTTAATAAAAATGATGAAAAGTAAGGAAAACAAGAAAATAAAGAAAGTTCCAAATCATGGTAATATAGGGTCTTCAATCCCTAGCTGTGTTTTCTGACATAGGGTCTCCACTCCCTAGTTGATGTTTTTAGACATAGGATCTCCACTCCCTATTCTGCTTTTCCAACATAGGGTCTCCACTCCCTAGTTGATATTTTTAGATATAGGGTATCCACTACCTAGTCTACTTTTCCAACATATAGTCTCCATTCCCTAGTTGATTTTATTTTAGACATGGGGTCTCCACTCCCTATATACTTTTGTAACATAGGGTCTCCACTCCATAGTTGATGATTTTTATTTTAGACTTAGGGTCTCCACTCCCTAGTATACTTTTCTAACATAGGGTCTCCATTCCCTAGTTGATTTTATTTTAGACATATGGTCTCCACTCCCTAGTCTACTTTTCCAACATAGGGTCTCCATTCCTTAGTTGATGATTTTATTTTAGACATAGGGTCTCCACTCCCTTGTCACTTTTCCAACATAGGGGCTCCACTCCCTAGTCGATATTTTTAGACATAGGGTCTCCACTCCCTAGTTGATGTTTTTAGACATAGGGTCTCCACTCCCTAGTTGATGTTTTTAGACATAGGGTATTCACTCCCTAGTCTAATTTTCCTACATAGGGTCTCACTCCCTAGTTGATGATTTTATTTTAGACATAGGGTCTCCACTCCCTAGTCGCGTTTCCAACATAGAGTATCCACTCCTTAGTTGATTTTATTTTATACACAGGGTCTCCACTCCCGAGTCGCTTTTCCAACATAGGGTCTCCACTCCTTAGTTGATATTTTTAGACATAGAGTCTCCACTCCCTAGTCTACTTTTCCAACATAGGATCTCCACTCCTAGTTGATGTTTTTAGACATAGGTTCTCCACTCCCTAGTCGCTTTTCCAACATAAGGTCTCCACTCCCTAGTTGATTTTATTTTGGACATAGGGTCTCCACTCCCTAGTCTTTTTTCCGACATAGGGCCTCCACTCCCTAGTTGATTTTATTTCAGACACAGGGTCTCCACTCCCTAGTATCTCTTCCAACTTAGGGTTTCCACTACCTAGATATTATCATTTTCAGACATAGGGTCTCCACTCCCTAGTCTCTTTTTCCTAGGGTACACCAATCCTGACCTTTTAATGCTTTTAATAAGTAGTATAGAGTTTTGTTACCAATAACTCACGAAATTTCCTAGTACAAACTAGGCAGAAAAATTTTGTTCGTTTGTTTGTTTTGGTGCCTGAGCAGGTTATACTTCAAGGCATAGGGTTTGGGATGACCAAAAAAAAGTCTCAATCCAAAATAAAGAAAAGAAAAGGAAAAGAAGTGAATTCAAAATGCAGAAGCGAAGAAAGATGTAGACTGCTCAAGACATGACTGAAGTCATAGGCTTTGCATGTCCCGTCTTGATTCGAAAAGCTGAAGAGTAGCATCTGCAACTAGCAACCGTCAAGATTTGGATCAGAGACTGCATGAAGAACCATCCAAGACTCAAGATCAAGCTTCAAAAGACTCATAGACAGGAATCTTGTAGCTTGTAGTTGATAAGCTTATTTAGTTTCTTTTTCATTTTAATTTTGGTGTAATAAGGAGCTCAGCAAGTAGTAACAACAGTAACAGCAGTGAAATCACAGCTTCCCGGTAGTCCCAGCTACCAAAACTTCCAGAACTACACTGACATGATTCCTTTATAGCCAGGGATATGTAGGCAACCTCTGAAGTAAGGTTCGGTCAAACTATTTCAAAGCGCTTCCCATGGAGTGGCCAACGAGCAAAAATTGCTTGCAATTTCTCACTTGATCTTTTTCCGAAAACTCTCCATGTTTTCTAGCAAAGAGGGGCAGCTATGAGCACGTAATTTTTGCCTCATGGAAAGATTCCTACAAAATCCACCAAAATAGATTTTTTTTAAATAGTTTTTTATTTTATAGAATTTTAGGAATTCCTTTTAATTGCTTGTTTGCATTTAGCTGCATTTGTTTTTGCATTTTTAATATTTTAAAATCAGGAAAAGTACCAAAAATTGTTTAACTATTCATTGCATAGCATTTTAGATTTTTATTTACATTTAGGACTTAATTATGTTAATTAATAATTGAAAATACAAAAAAAGAATACATTGGTCATTTTTATATTTTAGTTTTAGTTTTAAATTAACAATTTCCTTTCTAGTGTTAAGTTATTTAATCATTAAATTTTAGAAAATAGGTAAGTAGTTTTAATTTGGTAAATTAGATTTAAGTTAGGAGCTAATTTAGAATGTTTAATTGATTTGTTTAGAATTTTAAAATCAAACAAAAAGAAATAAAAGAGGGGAAAATAAAGAAAGGAATTAAAGAGTATGCTCGATTTTACTTATGTTTGGGGCAAAAACAATATCAGTGGCCCAATTAACCACAAATCCGCTCCAACCCAGACCTTTAAAATCTGGTCCATCACCTCAATGACCAAAACGACCCTGTTTTTACCACAACTGATCTCAGCCTTTGATTTTTCGCTGATCCAACGGCCGTGAAATTATCACCCCTTTTCCTTATAACTGCTTGAGAGGACCCCCAAACCCCCAAAACTCGGCTCATTTCTCATTAGCCTCACTCCCTATCATCTCTCCTCTAAACCCTAGCCGGCCTAGATCCCCAAACACTTGTGATTCGGCGGCCAAGCTACAAACAACCTCAAAATTTCTCCCTACAATCCTCATATTTCCCTCAACTCTGATCTACCACCATTTTCCCCTAAATCCGCTTCAAACTGCTTGATTAGTAAATCTAGGATTTGAACCCTAAATTATTTTCTTCTTTCGATTTCTGATCTGACTTGAGCTCCAAATGCCATAATGTTTGCATCAGTCGATTGGTCTCTTTGAAACCTTTCAAGTGTTGTTGGTTGCATGACATTTCACGATGGTCGAACTCCGGTCAACCACCCAGTGACCCACCAGAACTCCAACCATTTCTTCATCATCTTGCGTTCAGTTCTATTGATCGCCCATGGTGAATATCGATATATGTAGCACTGGCTCCGCATTTTTAAGAGTAAATTAGTGCTCGTGTGACGATATCGACCACTGCCCGGATTGTTTGATACCGGCAGTGATGCCGTCAAGGGGTAATCCTTCTTTTCGTTATTTCATGGTCATTTTTCTTGATATTTACTGATAGATTGGCATTTTGTGTTTTGATTGATTGCATTACATGTTATAGTTTAGTTTTATGTTAATTAATAGCAGGTTTTAGCTTAGATTCAATTATACTTAGTTGAATTTGCTAAATTATCATTTGAATTAATTATTTAATGATGCATCAGCAGTTGACTATTAGTGTGTTCTCATATGTTTAGCATGTATAGATTAGTCAGGATTGAAAATTCAGTAATTATGTGTTAGGTTAATAGTTTAGGTGCATAACAGTTATTTTGATAGTAAGTTTGTAGGCTAAATAATCTTGATTAGTTAATTACAGGTTTAAACTAGGTTAATCACCTAAAATGGGTTGGAATTTGAATATTGTTTTCTTTGGTATGATTTTTAATCCTTTTAAGTTTCTTGTGTTAGCTGTTTGCCATTACTAAAATACCAGGGGGCTAAAATAAATGAGAAAATCAGGGAATCTTAGTCTGGAATTGCCTAGAAGGTTCTAGAAGATAATAGTAGGGACTAAAATACAATAATACTAAGAAAATAAGGTCAGATATGGGTGAAAATAGTTAGTTTCATAAGTTAAGCGGTTGGGGAATAAGAAAGGAATATCTGAAAACAACAGTTGTCGAAATATGTTGCAAAAGATGCCTTTTTCCTTATTTTTAGGGACGGCATATTCCTTAGATTATTCTCTCAACCCTTTACAAATAAGACCTCACATTCCCTCACTCTCACACACACAAATAGACTGCATTTTCAGAGATATTTTATTTTTTATCTACACTCTCACTTTCAGTAGAAAATTTTTTGAAATTCCAGTCCTAAAAGCTTCAGAAAAAGAACAAAAACAAAAAAAAAAAAAAAAAAANAGTCTGCATGAAGAACCATCCAAGACTCAATATCAAGCTTCAAAAGACTCATAGATAGGAATCTTGTAGCTCATAGCTGATAGGCTTAATTAGTTTCTTTCTCATTATAATTTTGGTGTAATAAGGAGCTCAGCAAGTAGTAACAATAGCAACAACAGTGAAATCGCAGCTTCCCAATAGTCCTAGCTACTAAAAACTTTTAGAACTACACTGACCTGATTCCTTTATAGCCAAGGATATGTAGGAAACATCTGAAGTAAGGTTCGATCAAACTTTTTCTAACAGCTTCTCATGGAGTGTCCAACGGGCAAAAATTTCTCGCGATTACTCACTTGATCTTTGCCCGAAAACTCTTCATATTTCCGAGCAAAGAGGGACAACTGTAAGCACGTAATTTTTGCCTCATGAAAATATTCCTACAAAATCCACCAAAATAGATTTATTTTTTAAAATTGTTTTTAATTTTATAGAATTTTAGGAATTCCTTTTAATTGCTTGTTTGCATTTAGCTGCATTTTCAATATTTTAAAATCAGGAAACGTACCAAAAATTGTTTAATTCTTCATTGCATAGCATTTTAGATTTTTATTTGCATTTAGGATTTAATTACATTAATTAATAATTGAAAAAAAAAAAAGAATACATTGGTCATTTTTACATTTAAGTTTTAGTTTTCAATTAATAAATTTCTTTCATTAGTGTTAAGTTATTTAATTATTAAATGTTAGAAAATTGGTGAGTAGTTTTAATTTGGTAAATTAGATTTAAGTTATGAGCTAATTTAAGACTTTTAATTGATTTGTTTAGAATTTTAAAATCAAAAAAAAAAAGGGGAAACAAAGAAGGAAATTAAACAGTATGCTTGATTTTACTTATGTTTTGGCCAAAAAGAATATCAACGGCCTGATTGACCACAAATCAGCCCCAACCTAGACCTTTAAAATCTAGTCCAGCCCCTCAATGACCAAAACAACCCCATTTTTACCACAATTGATCTCAGCCTTTTATTTTTCCCTGATCCAATGGCCATGAACTTATCACCCCTTTGCCTTATAACTGTCTGAGAGACCCACCCAAAGCCCCAAAACTCGGCTCATTTCTTATTAGCCTTACTCCATCTCATCTCTCCTCTAAACCCTAGCCACCCTAGATCCCCAAACACTTGTGACTGGCGGCCAAGCTACAAACAACCTCAAAATTTCACCCTACAATCCTCAACTTTTATTTGCCACTATTTTCCCCTAAATCTGCCTCAAACTGCTCGATTAGTAAATCTAGGATTTGAACCCTAAATTCTTTTCTTCTTTCGATTTCTGATCTAACTTGAGCTCCAATGGCCATAATATTTGCATCAGCCGATTGGCCTCTTTGAAACCTTTCGAGTGATGTTGGTTGCATGACATTTCACGATGGTCGAACTCCGGTCAACCACCCACTGGCCCACCAGAACTCCAACTCATTCTTCATTATCTTGCATTCAGTTCTATTGACCGCCCATGGTTAATATCGATATAAGTAGCACTGGCTGCGCATTTTAAGCGTAAATCAGTGCTCGTATGACGATATCGACCACGACCCGCTACAGTGGTGTCGTCAATGGGTAATCCTTCTTTTCGTTATTTCATGGTCATTTTTCTTAGTTGTCTGATTAACTGATAGATTGGCATTTTGTGTTTTGATTTATTGCATTACATGTTATAATTTAGTTTTATGTTAATTAACAGCATATTTTAGCTTAGCTTTAATTATACTTAGTTGAATTTGCTAAATTCTCATTTACATTGATTATTTAATAATGCATCAGCAGTTGACTATTAGTATGTTTTGTCATATGTTTTGCATGTATAGATTAGTCAGGATTGAAAATTCATTAATTCTGTGTTAGGTTAAAAGTTTATGTGCATAACAGTTATTTTGATTGTAAGTTTGTAGGCTAAATGATCTTGATTAGTTAATTATAGGTTTAAACTAGGTTAATCACCTAAAATAGGTTGGAATTTGAATATTGTTTGCTTTGTTGTGTTTTTTAATCCCTTTAAGTTTCTTGTGTTAGTTGTTTGCCATTACTAAAATACCAGGGGGCTAAAATAAATGAGAAAATCAGGGAATCTTAGTCTGGAATTGCCTAGAAGGTTCTAGAAGATAATAGTAGGGACTAAAATACAATAATACTAAGAAAATAAGGTCAGATTTGGGTGAAAATAGTTAGTTTCATAAGTTAAGCGGTTGGGGAATAAGAAAGGAATATCTGAAAACAACAGCTGTCGAAATATGTTGCAAAAGATGCCTTTTTCCTTATTTTTAGGGACTGCATATTCCTTAGATTATTCTCTCAACCCTTTCCAAATAAGACCGCACATTCCCTCACTCTCACACACACAAATAGACTGCATTTTCAGAGATATTTTATTTTTTATCTCCACTCTCACTTTCAGTAGAAAAACTTTTGAAATTCCAGTCCTAAAAGCTTCAGAAAAAGAACAAAAACAAAAACAAAAAAAAAAAAAAAAAANATCAGGTACTACTTCTGGTTTGAATAGTGTAGACATTACATTTGAATGAGCACTGTGTTAATCTGCCTTGGTTTTAAATCTGTTCCAAGTCCTACAAATTTGCTTAAAGATTGTAGTGTTATCTTAGTATGCCTTTGTTTTAACTCTATTTCCAGTCCTACAAATTTGCTTAAATGGTGTAATGTTGTCTTAGTATGTTTTGAAAGTCATCAATCAGATATGCTATCCTCTGTTTTCTTTCTCGTGTAAAAATATGATTGGATCTACACTCATTTTTGTGACATGAGTTCGAATGTTGGAATTTAGTTGAGAAGCATGAAATGGAGTTTCAAGATTTATCACAGGATGTTAAGTTGTCATATGCATATTTGGAAATCTTTGGAAAATTTGTTTATTTATAAGTAGAAGTGGTGTCGTTTTCCTATTGTGGTTCAAGTTTTGTAAAGGATATCAAAAGAATTGATTGTTGTTGGTTTGGAGTTTACGTGTTCATAAATTGATGATATGACCTTGAATTTGGATAATATGAATTCATGCTTACATTTGATTTTGTTATCTTTCTTTCTTTCCAATCATGTACAAAAGTCATTAGTTTGGAATTACTGTACTGATGTTTTCGAAGGTCATTGGGCCTGTTAATTGGCCTAACAAGGCGGCATGCCCAATTTGGGGCCTAATGGTTTCCAAACTATATTATTATTTGGGCTCAATTTTAGGCCCACAAATGTTTACAACAGACCTGGTTGAGGTCTGAACGTGAGTATTTCCTCATGTATAACTCACGATACCGTGAAACCAACTCCTCAACATCTTAGTAATTAAGTAAGTCATCGGAAGCATTTATCAACTCCTCAGTTTCACATCAACTAATCCTTCGACAAAGATTCATAATTAATTAATCCTTCCATTAATTCATGGGCCACCAGTTTATGATGTGAAATAATTGTCTAAATAGTAGAACAATTTTGTAAGCAACAAAGGCATTTGATATCCTATTGTCTAATTCCATGAGCTCTTGACCTTCATACATAATCCCAAAATATAGGAAGAAATAATTCATAAATGTCGTAGTTTGCTATAGGTACGTAATTAAATTATCACGACTATGGGTACGATTTTCGTGGGATAGTCGTGATACATAACTCCCAATTCGAGTATGCGTTTCACGTGACTCGACCATCACTTCAAATAATAATAATAATAGAATAAACATGTTGTAAATCGCGAGCGCATTTTACGTGGCCCGATTCGCGATGTGCACCAAAACAAAGGAGTACGCAACATCGCAACTTATTCAAACGAATTTCATAAATACTAAAAGCGGTCAAAAAGTAATGCACGATAGGTTCAAATATGTAATAATTCAGATAATTAAGCCAATTATTAATAGTTGAACGACCGTGCTAAAACCACGAAACTCGGGAATGCCTCACACCTTTTCTCGGGTTAACAGAATTTCTTACCCGTTCTTCTGTGTTCACGGACCAAATTAGATAGAGTCAATTTCCTTGATTTGAGATTTAAAAATAAATCGGTGACTTAGGACACTATAAATTATTCCAAGTGGCAACTCTGAAAAATAAATAAATAATTTCATTTCGATTAAATATATCTTAAATTGGAAAAACCCTTATCCCTTCGAAAAAAGAAGGCGTGACAATTCATTAACTGATTCTCTAAAGAGAAGAATTCCAATTTCCAACAACAAAATGATTTCCACAACCTGAAATTTGAACAATTTTTTAGAGCTAATCTCATTCTCTGAATGTAAAATGTCAATTTTCTACTATGACAAGATCTTTAGTAGGCGTTTGGACATAAGAATTGTAAAATTCCAAAAAAATGGTGAATTTTTACTTTGACAAGATATTTGTTTTTCCTTGAAAATCAATAAAAATATAAATATTCTTCCTTATCGCTCTTTGTTGCGACGTGCAACCTGCTCCTACCTGTCCATTATTAT
This sequence comes from Nicotiana paniculata, assembly GCA_005239505.1. Classification (NCBI taxonomy): domain Eukaryota; kingdom Viridiplantae; phylum Streptophyta; class Magnoliopsida; order Solanales; family Solanaceae; genus Nicotiana; species Nicotiana paniculata. The sequence goes on from ML361270.1 coordinate 19,815, forward strand.
TTTTCCTTCCTAAATATATCATCCTTATTACTCATGTTGCAGCGTGCAACTCGATCCCACATGCCCACCCTTATCACTCCTTTTTGCGGCATGCAACCCGCTCTCACCAGACATATCATATCAATTTATTCATAATTTCACAATTCAAGTCAAAGTCTTTCACAATATTTATGTCTCGACAATTGTAAACAGAACAGATTTCACTTTAAATAACAGTAAAAGCAGAATATGAAATAATGACAATAAAATAATGAGTGTTCCAACCTTTATTTTATGAACAGTAAAACATGCATATTCTCCCTTATCATTGTCTTGTTGCGGCGTGCAACGCGATCCCACATATTCACAATATCACAATCAATTTGTTCACTCGTATCACAATCAATTATCCACCCTTATCACAGCCCCCTTATCACAATCAATTTGTTCACTCGTATCACAATCAATTATCCACCCTTATCACAGCCCCCTTATCACAATCAATTTTATTTATTCATCAAAAACTTTTACAGTTTAGGCCAAGCCTTTCACAACACCTTTATATAAACAATTGCAAATAAAAAATAGTATAGCTCGTAAGCTTCAACCAATATCATTTTACAATAAAACCAATCAGAATATATGTAAACCTCGTAAGGCTGTCAACCCAGCTCAATCTTTATGCACTATGATAGAATCAAGAGAACAGCCAACACTTTTAACACACTTGCAACAACAATTGGCAATAATCGATTAAAATCAAATAGCCACGTAAACCTCAACATTCGTAAGACAGTGAAACTGCAATTCTCATAACTTCCTCAATATTATCAAAAATGAAAGCAACAGGAACATAAATATATATGTGCCTCGTAAAAATAATGTCAAACTACTCAACCATTTTGTACCACAAGGGAACCAAATAAACAACCAATACTCTTTCCAAAATAACCACAACAATATTTAACAACAACGGAATAAGGCCAAGTAATCGTAGAAACAATAATGAACATAGAACAATTAAGCCATGAATCAATTAACTTGGGAACGGGGAAAGGGATCATGTTTAACAGACCATTTGGTGGTGCATAGATACTCGTCACCTCACCCATATACTACACAAATGTATTTCACATAGCAAACAAGTAGGGACTCATATTCCCTCAAGTCAAAGTTAGATCAAACACTTACATCAAATTCTCAGGCCACTCACTGCTCAATTATAGCTTTTCCCTTTGAATTCACCTCCAATACACTCGAATCTAACCATAATTAACTTAATATCATTAATTAATGCTAAAGGAACTAACTTTACTGAAAATTATAATTTTTCCTAAGTTTTCTCAAAAAAAGTAAAAATTCGACTCCGGCCTCGCTTGGTCTAAACTCGGGTTCGGACCAAATTACGTTTACCCATTCACCCACGAACCCAAATATATATTTAGTTTCGGAATACGACCTCAATTCGAGGTAAAGATCAGATTTTTACAAAATTCCCTAATTCTACCCAAACCCTCAATTTTTACCATGAAAATTCTTAGTTTTTGATTTAAAAGAGATGAAAAACAATGAGTAATTAAAAAAGTAAAGTTTATAATTGATTATCTATGACTTGGGGGTGATATTTGGTGAAGAAATTTATTCCTAGAGCTGTGGGGTTCGAAAATTTGAAGAAGAAGAAGTCTGTCCGTTTTATATATATATTTCTGTCAGCTATTCTGCCTCGTTTCTCATGCCAAATGATCCCGAAACTCGATTTTTATGTCTCCAATTGATTCCTTGTGAAATTCTAGTCAATTTAGGCTTTTGAATCACTCAATTTGACCTTATAATGAAGGAAATATGTAGGTTTTAATATTTGTAAAAAGTGTAGATTTTTAATACGCCGTCAGTGGTAATTTCGTAATTAACCTGAAAAATCTGGCAACATTAGTAAAATGACCATAAAATCCTCATACGATATCCAAATTTGATGATTCTTTTTGCTACAGTCCGTAATTACGATACGGATCTAATACTTCATTCAAAACAGAAATCGGAGCTCATTCTCTTAATATGATATCATTTATGCTTGAAAAAACGACGTTAAAGCATAAGAAAGAATGAGCGCAACACGACCCAAACCTATTTGAAACTCACCAGAGCCCTCGGGGATCTAAACCAAACATGCACGCAAGTCTAAAAGCATCATATGGACTTGCTCGTGCGATCAAATCATGAAAATAACATGTAAAACTATGAATTAAACCTCAAAACTCATTATTTTTCTCAAGAACACTTAAACTTCACTATTTATCAACCGAATGTCCGAATCATGTCAAACGAACTCCGTTTTTCACCAAATTTCACAGGCAAGGCCTAAATATCATACAAACATGTATCGAGCTCTAGAACCACAATATGGGCCCTATACCAACAGTTTCAAACATAAATTTCTTTCTTTATTTCATTAATATTTCAGCAAAATAATTTATTTCAAAAATTGATTTCTAATGCTTGGGACCTCAAAATTCATTTTCAGGCATACGCCCGAGTCCCATATTTTACTGCAGACCTCCCGGGATTGTCAGAACACGGATTGGGTCCGTTTACTCAAAATGTTAACCAAAGTTAATTTTAATAAAATTTAACTCTAGAAATTATTATTTCTCATATTTTCACATAAAAGCTTTCCGGTTTCACGCCCGGACTGCACATGCAAATTGAGTTATTTAAATTAACCTTTTTAGGACTATTAAGCCTAGAACGGAGTCTAATTTCACAGAATGACTCCTTGGGTCATCACAAATAGCTTTTTGGAGTTTTTCAAATTTTTGAAAATTTTTAAAATGCATCTTCAGGTGAAAATTGAAAATTTTATAATCAAACGCTGATTTCGAAAAAAAAGTGAAATTTTTGAAAGAAAAAAAATTTTATGTCCAAACGGGCTCTTAATGCCATCATAACATTGACTGCAACTTGCTTCGTCTTTTTGGACATGTCCAATTGGCTGCTAATTACATTTATGGTTAATTAGTTTAATAATACTTTAAATAATTTTTCATGCTTATCAGCTACTTTCATCCGGCTAAACCAAATGGGTTATTAGTTTTTCTTTTCTCTCATATTGAAAGTTAAATTGTATTAAAAGTCACTCTTAGAAAAATTAAATTTTAAAAAAACACTTAGGTATGACTGATCTAATTGTCAATGAAGTGAATTTAATCTTTAGAGATCAAAATTCAAATCTTAAGAGAAATAAAAATATTAGTTCTTTCTTCCCATTTGTTCAGTTGTATACTATACTATTTGATGCGTTATACTACATTATTCGTCTTCCTGTGCAATGGATGTCTTAACATACTATATGTAAGGTGATTTTTTCTAAAGAGATATTCTCGCTTCTATCTATCTTTAATCGGATTATGAAACTTTCTTCTCGAGTTGCGAAACTCATGAATCTATTAGAAAGCTGAATTAGCAACTCATATACCAGTTTTTAAGTGGATGAAATCGATCAAATGGTCTCTGTTAGAGATGAGATTGCACATATTTATGGATTGAACGAGATTCAAGGTGGGGAAATGGTTAAATTTACCAGCAGACTTGTGTTGCCAATAGATAACAAAATTTGATGAAATAATCGAGATATTTGTGTTGATGGAAGGTAATAAGATTTTAATTATTCTTAACCGCAATATTTGCTCACTCTGGCACGAATATTGTTATAAAAAGAGTAAATAAGTGAAAATTGTTGTAAAATCTATAGTAATTGTGGATGTTCACTACTCCCACTACTTTCACCCATGATGTAAATAACCTCCCACTACTTATCACTTTTGTGATTGTAACTCCCACACCTCCATAACCTCTCCCCATGATCTCAAAGGTTAATGTCATGTTTAAGACAATCCTTTTGTACCCTTCAATGTGATAGTATAAATAGAGTCATGCAATGTGATATGGATACACTTGAACACTTGATGAAATAAGAAAGTTATCTCTTCTTCTCTTATTCTATCTTCTTGCTTTATATTGTTACTTTGAGCTACATTTTTTAACACGTTATCAACATGAAATTGAGCTCTTTTCGTTGTTCAGGTATATTTGCTTATTTTGTTTTCTTTGTCTTATATTTTGATTTCATGATTAGTGTCTTTAATATGCAATTTCATAATTTCTCACACCTCTAGATATGTGTAAAAATAAAGAATTCTATGTTTCTTTATTTTTAAGTTATTTGCATGATTGTTATGTGAAAGTTACTAATTTTCATGTTAGTAGAATTAATTGATAGAAAAATACTTATTTTATGTTGTTCGACATTTGAAATTGTGTTAAAGTTAGAAGACATTTTTGTTCTAGTTAACATCAAAGATATACTAATAATTTGGAAAAAAATATAATATTCTTTTCTATGGAATTATCACTTTAGTGCATATAGATCACAAATTTGATATTATGTCAATTTTCAAGATTCTTTACGCTATTATCCTAATGATTTCTAATTATTTATCTTCTTTGATAGCGTTCACTATGTCGAATTGTCAAAGCTTGAGTTTGTGGCACTTGACATTTCTGGAAAGAATTACCTATCATGGGTTCTCGATGTTGAGATTCATTTAGCCGCTAAAGGCCTTGGTGACACCATTACTCATGGTAATAAGGCATCGAGCCAGGATAAAGCGAAGGCCATGATTTTCTTTTGTCATCATTTGGATGAAGGTTTGAAGGTTGAATATTTAACATTGAAAGATCCACTTGAATTATTGGACTGACTTGAAGGAAAGGTATGATCACCTTAAGGCTACAGTATTGCCAAGGGCTCGATATGAGTGGATCGGTTGCAAGATTTTAAGAACGTAAGTGATTATAACTCTGATGTATTTCGAATCACTTCCTAGTTGAAATTATGTGGAGATGTTATGAATGATGAGGATTTGTTGGAAAAGACTCTTACGAATTTTCATGCTTCAAATATGGTACTACAACAGCAATACCGTAAAAGGAGTTTTAAAAAGTATTCTGAATTGATCTCATGCCTTCTGGTGGCTGAGCAACATAATACGATTTTGCTGAAAAATCATGAAGCCCGTCCCGCAGGGTATGCTGCGCTTCCTGAAGCGAATATGGCAGCTAGACGTGAATGTACGTGGGCATGGAAATGGTAAGAGACGATATAATAGTCGTCAACGTGGTGGTCATGGCAAATGAGAGAACAATATGGGTTCTCAAAATAATCTTTCAAGAGGCAAAAGCGGTAACTGCCACTGCTGTGGCATGAAAGGTCATTGGAAAAATGAATGTCGTGCACCTTAGCATTTTGTCAAGCTTTAGCAAAACTCCATCAAAAGAAAGGAAAATAATGTTGGAGAATCTTCTGATAATGCCCCAATGGAGTCTCACTTGACCTTTAAAAATGATTTTGAGGCAGGACCTTCAAACAAAAATGATGACAATGCCGAGGCAAATCTTACTTTGAATGATGATGATTTTGAAGGCATCGATGATCTTACTCATTTGGAAGTTGAATACTTCTTTGGAGATCAAAACTAAAGTTTGATCATTTTACTGGGAAATGCAATTATGTTGTTATTTTTATTTCCAGTATTTTTTTCTCTCGTTTTAAAGTTGTTTTTATGTTCAAGTAGTACTTAAGTTGTCGTATGGTATTGTTAGTTTTTTCCGTATTTCTCATGGTGTACCTTTTTTTTTATGAAGAAAATAAAATTTCCCAGTCTTCAATTGGATTCAAGATGAGTAATGACTATTTATGCCTTTTGGATACAACTCACACAATATTAAGAGAAAAGAAAATTTTATCTTGTTTGGTTATGAAAAATACATATGTTAATACAATATCTGGTAGTACAAAGTTAATTGAGGGCTCTGGAAGAGCGGCCGTATTACTACCTGGAGGAACAATGTTAGTTATTAATAATACATTGTATTGTAGTAAGTCTCAAAGAAACTTGTTGAGTTTCAAAACTATTCACCAAAATAGCTATCATGTTGAGACCTCTAATGAAGGAAGGTTGAATACCTTTATATTACTACAATAAAAGCGGGAAAAAAATGTGTGCACGAAAAATTACTCGCATTTTCTTCTGGATTGTACCACACAAACATTGGTGTGGTTGAATCATATGACATAGTAAACAAAAGATTTACTACTTCTAATGATTGTATCATTTGACATGACCGGTTAGGCCATCTTGGTTCTAACATGACGCCCAGAATAATAGAGAATTCAAATAGGCACACATTGAAGAACAAAAAGATTCTTCAATTTAAGGAATTATCTTGTGCTACTTGTTCTCAAGGAAAATTGGTTACTAAACCATCAACAGCTAAAGTTAGGATTGAATCCTCTGCATTTCTGGAACATATACAGGGTGATATATGTGGGCTTATACACCCTCTATGTGGACCATTCAAGTATTTTATGGTCTTGATAGATGCATCTACAAGATGGTCACATATGTGCTTATTGTCAACTCATAATATGGCATTTGCGAGATTGTTGGCCCAAATAATAAGGTTAAGAGCACAATTTCCAGATTATGCAATTAAGACAATTCATCTTGATAATGCTGGTGAATTTACATCTCAGGCCTTTACTGATTATCGTATGGCCACTGGAATAAAAGTTGAGCATCCAGTTGCTCATGTTCATACTCAAAATGGTCTAGCAGAATCATTGATTAAACGCCTCCAATTAATAGCTAGACCATTGCTAATGAGGACAAAATTTCCTCTTTCAGTGTGGGGACATGCTATTTTGCAAAGCGCTTGATGTATCATTTATGGAGGGCGAGAAGGTTCTGTTGAAGGTCTCGCCGATGAAGTGTATTATGAGTTTTCAGAAGAAGGGAAAGCTGAGCCCGAGGTTTATAGGCCCATTTGAGGTGTTGAGACGAGTTGGGGAGGTTGCTTACGAGCTTGCTTTACCTCCCAGTTTATCAGGGGTTCATTCGGTCTTTCATATATCCATGCTCCACAGGTATCACGCTGACTTATCTCACGTGGTTGATTTCAGTACCATTCAACTCGATGAAAGGTTGGGTTACGAGGAGGAGCCAATTGCTATCATTGACAGGCAGGACCGCCAGTTGAGGTCCAAGAGGGTTTCCGCCGTAAAGGTCTAGTGGAGGGACCAACCAGTCGAGGAGGCGACTTAGGAGTCCGAGGAGGACATACGGAGTAGATATCAACACTTATTCAGCACTCCAGGTATGATTCTAGACCCGTTCGAGGACGAACGTTTGTTTAAGAGGTGGAGAATGTAACGACCCGACCGGTCATTTTGTGTTCTAGGACTCCGTTCCCCTAAATGAAACTTCTCGTAGTTGCTTCTTCTGATTTATGTCTTGCGGGGACGGGTGGTTCGAGGTTTGGAGGAATTCGAAGTGGTATGGGAATACTTAGTTCCTTAAGGTTGGCCTTGAAGGCCAAGTTTGACTTCGGTCAACATTTTTAGTAAACGACCTCGGAATCGAGATTCAAAGATTCTGGTAGGTTCGTATGATGATTTCGGACTTGGGCATGTGTTTGGAACGGGTTTTGGATGACCCGAGGGCATTTCGGCGCCAAATAGTGAAATAAGAATGTCCTTAAGTTCAAATTTTAAGGTTTGGAATGTGTTTTTGTGTTATCGAGATCCAAACGGTATTCCGATACCGAGAATAATTCCATTATGTCATTTATGACTTTCTTGCAAAATTTGGTGTCATTCCGAGTAGTATAGGTAGGTTCGGCTTATTGAAAGCGAATTCAAGAACTTGAAGTTCTTAAGTTTGATCCAATAGGTTTTGGGGTATGATTTTTAGATTTAGCGATGTTTAGGACATTCCGAAGGCTCGAGCGAGTTTGAATTATTAGGACTTGTTGGTATATTTGGACGGGGTCTCGGGTGGGCCCAGATACCATTCAGGCATCGAGCGAGGCAAAAAAACTAGCCTTAAAAGACTGCTGGTGCACCAGATCTGGTGCGACCGCACCTGCGGAGGTCAAGCCGCAGGTGCGAGACCGTTTCTGCGGTCCCAGCCTCGCAGGTGCGGCTCCTGAAGAAGCTGCCCATTTACGCAGATGCGGACCCTTTTTCGCAGAAGCAGAGCCGCAGGTGCGGACTCTGCTCCGCAGGTTCGAAGCCAGGCCTCCTTCCCCTTCTCCGCGGATGCGAGATTTTTCTCGCAGATGCGAGACCTTCAAGTGTGGTCCTCGAGCTGCAGGTGCGAAAAGCCTATAGGAAGTGAGTCCCGTTTTAAATACGGGACTTGACCATTTTTGAACACTATTCTTCTTCTTTGGGCGATTTTGAGAGCATGCAAGGAGGATATTCGACCTAGCTACTGTAAGGTAAGTAATTACTACTTATACTTGAATTCTTAGGTAGATTAACACAACAATTCATGGATACTATGGGTTAGAGTAAAACCTAGGTTTTTGACAAAAATGAAAAAATTACCAAGAAATGTGTTAAGGAATTATACAAAAACTATATATTATTGATCCTTAGGCCATGGGTGATAGTTTCCTTCAAAAATTTCCGGAATTCGAGCATGTGGGCCTGGAGGTGTATTTTAGAATTTTCCCAATTTAGGTTGAAATGATCATTTAAGTAGGAGAATTAAGGACTTTGGAGATAGACTGGTTTGTTTATACAATATTTGACTAGTTTCGAGTTCGTGGGCGACGAATTTGGAGTTTCGGGCGCATTCTTGACCCGAAAAGTAGACTTGCCACGAGTTAAGTCTCCTTTCTAACCTTGTAAGAGGTAATTTTCCCCATAGAAGAGTTAAATGATTATGTGTTATTGTTTGTGGGGGACTACGTACATGCGAGGTGACGAGAGCCCGTACATAGTGACTATTATTGTTATGTCCGGGTAGTTAGGCCCACACCATGCCATGTGAATTCCATTAACTTGAGTTATATGCTTTGTAACTTCATTGTATGCAACTTTGTTTTAAGAAACCCGAGAATTTGATGTTTTAAAAGAATTGTTATTTGGAAAGGATTGAAAGAAAGATGTTGTGTTTGCATGTGACCGCTTCGCAATTTATATCCCTCGAGCAGAGTGATTCTTTACCCTACTCTCATGGGAGCGGGCCGTACGTCGCGGCAGGTTAATAGATGCATCTATGGTTCGCGCCATTCGACCCTTCGGCAGTGCACAATTACTATTATTATGTTGACCTAGGCCGGATATTTTTTTTATGACTGTTGAGTTGTGAAATATCCTGGAAGATCGAACTGAAAACTTGTAATTTTGGTGCTTCACCATGTATTTGGATTTTATTACGATTCGATATTTATTTCCTTACTATCCGTGCTTACCTGTTGTCCTCTTTTAAAATTATCACCTAAATATATTATTTTGACCCTAGTAAGTGTCTAGTCGACTTCTCATCACTACTTCTTCGAGATTAGGCGGGATACTTACTGGGTACATATTGTTTATGTACTCATGCTACGCTCTGTACTTAATTGTACATGTTCTGAGGCAGGTGCATCTGGGTTCCAGTCCGGAGCTCGCTCCTGAGTTATACTAGTCGAGGCTTCACGGTGAGTTGCTCCTCTTGGCGACTTCCAGGAGCACTTTGGAGCTATTCTTTTGTTATTTCTGTCTATACTTACTCAGATAGTAGGACAGACTTTCATTCTTTTTATATTATTCTACTAGATTCCTGTAGACTTGTGACACTAGTTCCTGGCACACACACGCTAGTAGATTTTATTTTGGGAGGTAATCGCTAATTATGACTTCATGATTATTTATTTTGCATAAGTTGCCTAAGTTATCCGTTTCTCCTTAATGTCTCAAAACTAAGTTAAGCAAGTGTTGAAAAATGTTTTTGGTAAACTACATGAAACTCACTAGTAGATAATGGTTGGATTGCCTGACTGCGTGTGGGCGCCATCGCGACCTGGGTTAGGATTTGGATCGTGACAACATGGTATCAGAGCTCTAGGTTCACGTAGGTCTCACAAGCTACGGGCAAACCCAATAGAGTCCTACGGATCAGTACAGATCTGTATTTATCTTCGGGAGGCTATAGGGTGTTAGAAAATCTCTCTTTATTCACCTTCTGTCGTGCAGCTGATTGTATACTAAATCTCACTTTCTATTCTCTCATAGATGGTGAGGACGCGTGCAGCCGATGTTCCAGACCCGGGAGGGGCCGCTACCCCTTCATCCGAGGCCATGGCAGAGGCCGGGTGAGGGCACCGGCCCGAGGTAAGGGACGAGGACGTCCCAAGACCGTACCAGTCGTACCCTCAGCGGATCCAGTAGAGGATCCCATCACTAAGGAGCAGGGCGAGGTGCCCGCAGCAGATCCTGCCCCTTTGGATTTTACGACAGCGCCACGATTTCAGGAAGTCATGGGCCGTATGATGCGGTTCATGGACACCATGACTCAGGCTGGTTTATTTCCAGCAGATCCGGTCGCATCTCAGGTGGCAGGGGGAGCACAGAACCCTACTGCACAGGCCGTCGGACATGCAACAGCAGTATATCAGACCCTGGGTACACTACCCGTGGGCGGGGTCCAGCCAGCAGCAGCAGCACCTAAGGTCAGACCAGCTGCGAACTGTGATCCGCAGAAGTTATTAGACAGGTGGACCAGGTTGCACCCTCATGTCTATGGTGGTGAGCGTCATGAGGACGCATAAGACTTTATTGATAGATGCAGGGAAAGACTGCACAACATGAGGATACTGGAGTCTCATGGAGTTGACTTCACTACTTTTCAGCTAGAGGGCAGGGCCCGTAGATGGTGGCAGTCCTATATTCTTGGCAGACCGACAGATTCCCCTCCCATCACTTGGGAGCAGTTCACCCGGATATTCCTGGACTGGTATATTCCACCCTCATAGAGGGAAGAGTTGCGGTATCATTTTGAGCAGTTGGAGTAGGGTCAGATGTCAGTGACCGACTACGAGGATAGGTTTTCTGAGATGTCTCTCCATGCACTCATGATACTTCCTACTGACGCAGAGAGAGTGAGAAGATTTGTAGCTAGGTTGCATCCAGATATTAGGGCCAACATGGCCCGAGAGGTGGAGACGGGGACTCCTTATCAGCTTGTGGTAGAGATTGCTCGCAGGATCGAAGGTTATCGATCGAGGAGCAGAGAGCAGGGTCAGCAGGATAAGAGGGATAGATTTTCTGGGGATTTCAGAGGTGCTCCAGCTAGGGGCAGAGGTCAGTTTGGTAGGGGCCAACCTAGTAGGCCCCCATATTCAGCACCACCACCACCTCCACGAGGTGTCCTAGCGAGGCCTTATTTCAGCGCCATGCCGGAGAGTTCTTACCGCCCGCCAACTATTCAGGGTTCCTCCGGCGGGTATTCTGGTCATTAGGGGTCTACCAGTCCTTATTTCAGTGCTATGCCAGAGAGTTCATACCGTCCTCTTGCTATTCAGGGTTCTTCTTCAGGGCCGCAGGCCATGGTGCCGGGAGGTTATAAGTGTGGGGATCCATGTCACATGAAGAGGCATTGTCCCAGGCTTCGGGGCAAGGCAGTGCAGCAGGGTCACCAGCCTATAAGATCAGCACCAACGGTTCAGTCGCCCAGAGGTAGAGGACAGGCTGGTAAGGGTCATCCCAGAGGTGGAGGCTAGGCAGAAGGATCCCAGTCAGCTCCTGTTTATTCTGGTGGAGGTCAGTCATCCGGTGCTCCAACTAGATTCTATGTTATTCCGGCCAGATCAGATGTAGTGGCCTCAGATGCCGTGATCACATGTATTATTTCAGTATGCGGTAAAGATGCATCGGTATTATTCGATCCAGGGTCCACTTATTCATATGTATCAGCCTTATTTGCTCATTCCCTGGATATTCCTCGTGAGTCCTTGGGTACTCATGTTTATGTGTCCACCCTTGTGGGCGATTCTGTGGTTGTGGACCGGATTTATCGGTCCTGTGTGGTTACATTATGTGGGTTCGATACCCGAACGAAGCTCATGTTTCTTGATATGGTTGATTTTGAGGTCATCCTGGGCATGGATTGGCTGTCTCCCTATCATGCCATTCTATATTTCCATGCCAAGACTGTTACTCTAGCCATGCCCGAGTTGTCGATATTGGAGTGGAGAGGTTCCTCAGTTAGTGCCGCTATTCGGGTTATTTCTTTCCTGAAGGCTCAACATATGGTCGAGAAGGGTTGTTTGACTTATCTTGCGTATGTGCGGGACACCACCGCCGAGTCACCGACGATTGATAGAGTGCCAGTAGTTCGAGAGTTTTATGATGTATTCCCTTCAGACCTTCCAGGTATATCACCGGATTGTGACATTGATTTTTGCATTGACTTAGCTCCAGGCACACGACCTATATCTATTCCCACATACCGTATGGCTCCGAGAATATAGGGAATTGAAAGGACAACTTGAGGAGTTGTTGGCTAAGGGGTTTATCAGACCGAGTTTATCGCCTTGGGGTGCTCCATTGTTATTTGTGAAAAAGAAGGATGGGACTATGCGGAAGTGTATTGACTATCGCCAGTTGAACAAGGCCACCATAAAAAACAAGTACCCATTTCCGCGTATCGATGATTTGTATGACCAGTTGCAGGGTGCTCAGGTATTTTCTAAGATTGACCTGATATCGGGGTTCCATCAGTTGAAGATTCGGGACTCGAATGTTCTGAAGACGGCCTTTCGTACGAGGTATGGTCATTATGACTTCCTGATGATGTCCTTTGGCTTGATTAATGCCCCAGCCGCATTTATGGACTTGATGAACAGGGTGTTCAGTCCTTATATTGATTCTTTTGTCATCGTCTTCATTGATGACATTCTGATTTACTCACGTAACCTGGGGGGAGCACGAGCAGCATTTGAGGGTTGTGCTCCAGACTTTGCGAGAACAGAAGTTGTATGCTAAGTTCTCCAAGTGCGAGTTTTGGTTGGATTCTATGGAATTCTTGGGGCATGTGGTATCCGGAGAAAGTATCAAGGTTGATCCTAAGAAGATTGAGGCAGTTCAGAGTCGTCTACGCCCTACTTCAGCTACAGAAATCAAGAGCTTCTTGGGTCTAGCGGGTTATTATCGCCGATTTGTGGAGGGCTTTTCATCCATTTCAGCTCCTCTGACTATATTGACCCAGAAAAATGCCCTATTTCGATGGTCCGACGAGTGTGAGGCGAGCTTTCAGAAGCTCAAGACAGCATTGACCTCAGCACCAGTTCTAGTGTTTCCTTCTGGTTCTGGGATGTATACAGTTTATTGTGAAGCTTCACGCGTTGGTTTGGGTTGTGTGTTGATGCAGGAGGGGCTAGTTATTGCATATGTTTCACGACAGCTGAAGGTTCATGAGAAGAATTACCATGTGCACGATCTGGAGTTGGCGGCGATTGTTCATGCTCTTAAGATTTGGAGGCACTACTTATATTGGGTGCCTTGTGAGGTTTATATACACCGCAGTTTGCAGCACTTGTTCAAGCAGATGGATCTTAATTTGAGGCAGCGTAGGTGGCTTGAGTTGCTGAAGGATTATTACATCACCATTCTTTATCATCCGGGCAAGACGAATGTGGTTGCAGATGCCTTAAGCAGGAAGGCGGAGAGTATGGGCAGCTTGGCTTTCATTTCGACAGAGGAGAGACCTTTAGCTTTGGACATTCATTCCTTGGCTAATCGCCTGGTGAGGTTGGACCTTTTAGAGCCCAGTCGAGTTCTCGCACGTGTGGTGGCCCAGTCTTTATTATTGGGGAAGATAAAGACTCGGCAGTATGATGATCCGCACTTGGTGGCTCTCCGGGAGACGGTGGTACAGGGTGGTGCCAAGGAGGTTTCTATTAGCGAGGATGGTGTTCTGAGACTTCAAGGTTGCTTATGTGTCCCTAATGTTGATGGCCTGAACGAGAGGATTTTTAGAGGAGGCTCACAGTTCACGGTATTATATACATCCTGGTGCTATGAAGATGTATCGTGACCTGAGGCAGCACTACTGGTGGAGACGGATGAAGAAAGACAGAGTGGAGTATGTGGCTAGATGTCTAAATTGCCAGCAGGTTATATATGAGCACCAGAGGCCAGGAGGCCTACTTCAGCAGATGCCTATACCTGAGTGGAAAAGGGAGCGCATCACTATGGACTTCGAAGTTGGGTTGCCTCGGACCTTGCGGAAGGTTGATGCGGTTTGGGTCATTCTAGACAGGTTGACCAAGTCAGCACATTTCATTCCAGTAGCTACCACTTACACTTATGAGAGGTTGGCCCAGATCTACATTCGGGAGATAGTTTGGTTGCACGGTGTACCGGTGTCCATTATATCAGATCGAGGTCCTCAGTTCACCTCGCACTTCTGGAGAGCAGTACAGAGTGAGTTAGGCACCCGGGTAGAGCTCAGCACAGGATTCCACCCTCAGAACGACGGGCAGTCGGAGCATACAATTCAGATATTTGAGTACATGCTCAGAGCATGTGTGATTGACTTTGGAGGCCAGTGGGACCAGTTCTTTCCTTTGGCCGAGTTTGCATATAATAATAGTTATCAGTCCATCATTGAGATGGCTCTATTTGAGGCCTTGTATGGTCGGCGATGTCTGTTTAACCAAAGAATTAGACCATTTGACTAAAGATTATTTTTAAGATGAATACGGGTTACTGATAATCAAGGTAATGGAGAAAAA